>JBBKCR010000122.1:21422156-21435002 GCA_037577295.1 Ladigesia roloffi | reverse complement strand
CACTGCACAAAACATAAAGACATGGTTGGGTGAGTTCGGTGTGAATGAACTTGACTGGCCCACACAGATCCCTGATCTCAACCCCATCTAACACCTTTGGGATGAACTACAACGGAGATGAAAAGGCACAAATTACAACGGAAACTCTATAATATTATGGAAAGAAGAGTGGGAGTATATGTATTTCAATGTAATGTCATTAAAGTCCCTGTTGGTGTAAACGTTAGGTGTCCCAAAACTTTTGTCCAGGTAGTAGGTATGAGCAGGAGACCTTTATTTTGGTAGATTGCACATTGTTTGGGAAAGAGTGGCCTGGCTGCTGTGGTTGCCATGGACTTTCTCCCAAAGCATCCCAAGGAGACTGTACACCTCATAACAAGGGCGAGGCAGTTGACTTAGATCAAAATAAACGTAGTACGAGTCACATTAATTAAAATGAGCAGGTTTAATCTGATTACATTTTGATCCAGTAGGTTCTAACATCTTGCTGTAACCCAGCGCTGATTCTACTAGCCTCTTAGCATGCTGCTTCAGGGCTGAACGGTAAGTGTATCGAAGTTTATTTTTACTGATGTAAAAAAAAAAAAGTTAAATAGTTGGTATTTAAATTAATTTTCTACCACACAGGGGTATTAATATTTCACCCTAAAAGTATAAAAGTTCAGAAAAAAATCTAAGTTGGGATTGTTCAGTTCAGTAAAGGATATTGGGTAGCATCTGGCGTTTTAATATTCATGAATATTAAGAATTATGTGGTGTAAACAAAATTATATTTTCTATTGAAACTGAAGTTTAGGCGTGTAAACTCAATATCTCTCTCTCACACACACACACACCGTCTCAATCTGTCTCTCTCTCTTTGTTACTCATAACCAAATCCAGATATGCAGAAGCCCAAGCATCTCATATGGGCTGATAGGCAGGGGCTGAATAATTTCATGAAACAATGAATACTCTAAAACCTAATCATTTAGAGAACATAAACAACTTAGTGCCCCACCCCACTGCAAGCTTGTTGGTTTATTATACACCTATAATAGTGTGCCTGTCAAAGGGTGAGATATATAGCAGCAACTGTGAAAAATGGGTAATCCTGAGTATCTGAGTCATTTGACAAAGGACAAATTGTCATAAATTGGCATGTCCAGAACAGCAGGTTTGGTGGTGGTGTTCCTGGTACTGTTTTGTACCTTTATTGTTTAAGTCCAAGATGACAGGGACGCTGTCTAGAGTGCCCATGCTGATGCTGTCCACCACGGAAAACCTCTGCAATGAGCATAAGAACCTCAGAAATGTTTTTTTGCAATGAGGAAAAGAGTAAATATTAATGCTGTCTATGTAAATAAGACAGAATTTTAAGATTACAGTAGCTAGAAGTGTGTATGTAGGTGACATGTCCCATGAAGGCGAATTACTGGATA
This sequence comes from Ladigesia roloffi, assembly GCA_037577295.1. Taxonomy (NCBI): domain Eukaryota; kingdom Metazoa; phylum Chordata; class Actinopteri; order Characiformes; family Alestidae; genus Ladigesia; species Ladigesia roloffi. The sequence goes on along the minus strand of JBBKCR010000122.1, from coordinate 21,433,581 downwards.
TTACTTTTAAAGTGTGTATTAATCAGAAGTCCTCAAATTGCTGAACTTAATGTTAAGTTTAATGAATTTTGATCCTTAGAGTTTGGCACTGGATGTCAAGCCTCAACGCATAAGTTGCTCTATGTCGAGCCCTTCTCTGACATGAGGAGCGGCCACGTTCATGGCGAGAGGCACCATGGCTGCTAAGGTGAAGTGGGTGACTGACATAGAGAAGTCTGTGCTCCTTAACAACTTTGAGAAGAGAGGATGGACGCAAGTGACTGAAAGCGAGGACTGGAATTTTTACTGGCAAGATAGCAGTTATTTTCATGCCATTTGTCTGTGTCCGGCATGAATATTCCATTATTTCTTGTTGTGTAATATAAATGTATTTTGGTAATCTGATGTATGTATGTGAACCTTCTGCAGGATGAGTATCCAGACCATCCGGAATGTGTTTAGTGTTGACACAGGCTATCGCTTATCTGACGATCAGATGGTTAACCACTTCCCAAACCACTATGAGCTGACAAGGAAGGACCTTATGATCAAGAACATCAAACGCTACAGAAAAGACCTGGAGAAGGAGGGAAGTCCTTTGGCAGAGAAAGATGAAAATGGAAAATACATTTACCTGGGTACTGTAATGCTTAAGAGACTAGCAGTCTTCTTTTAATCAATTATATGCTATAAAAATAAAATAATTGGTCAATCCAAAAATGACCCATTTAGACAAATTAAATATTCAATCTGTTTATTGCACTTTCATGAACAGTATGGAAACGTGTGTGCTGATGGGTTTTTTACCAATGTTCGATTTTCTTTTTATCTGTTAATTTTCAGATTTTGTCCTTTATGAACACCTCTTCCCTCCTCTCTCTTTATGTTTTAACCTTCTCATTCTGCTTTTTCGTCTGTGGACAGATTTTGTGCCAGTGACATTTATGCTGCCAGCCGACTACAACCTCTTTGTTGAAGAATTCCGCAAAAGTCCATCCAGCACATGGATCATGAAGCCTTGTGGAAAGGCTCAGGGCAAAGGCATCTTTCTCATCAACAAACTCTCGCAGATAAAGAAATGGTCCAGAGACAGCCGCACCTCCTCGTAAGCTCCACCAGGGGGCGTAAAAAGTTACATGCAGGATTTTTGTTTGTGTGTGTCATAATTAATCTACAAATCATCATTTGTAGTCAGTGATTTTATATATGTGTGTGTATATACATATATATACACACATAAAAGCACTGACTATAAATGATGATTTGTAGATTATAAATATATATGTGTATATATATGCGCAAATGTAGTTTGTTCTGTGAATGTGAAGACATATTATGTATGTAATGTATAAATAATTACATTACTTACATATAATCACATTATGTATATGTAATTTCACTTTAAATAGGCTGGTCTACATAATTACGCTCTCAATTGTTAATATTTTGCCCATCTTTAATCCATTAATCTTTCTTCCCGCTTGTATCAGTGCCATTGTTCTTTGTTACAGCATGACGACATGCTTACATTTGGCATAGTTGTCTGGACGAGTTGAGGCATTTCTATCTTGTTTTCAAGTCCAAACATGTTTTGTGTTGTTCCCTTTAGGTTTGTGGCAGCTAACAGTGGAAAGGAAGCTTATGTAATCTCACTGTATATAGATAATCCATTGTTGATTGGTGGAAAGAAGTTCGATTTGCGTCTGTATGTTCTGGTCACAACCTACAGGCCTCTTAAGTGTTACATGTAAGTACTGAACAGGACACCTGTATGTGCATATTTAGTTTAATTAATTTTATTGCAATTTATTGTTTAATACAAGTGAGTTGCTTTTCTTGCATTTTCAGGTACAAACTTGGATTTTGCCGATTTTGCACTGTTAAATACACCCCCAGCACTAGCGAACTAGACAACATGTTTGTGCACCTTACAAATGTTGCGATACAGAAACATGGGGTGAGTCCCAAGTATATGACAAATATGTGTGTTTGCCAGTTGTAAAAAGCACTAGATAATGTTCGAAGACTTACAAATACATTTTATTTGAGTTTTTAAGATCACAGTTAGGGGAATACAGGCAGAAGAACACAGGTTTGGTTCCTAAGTCATAACAGGTATTACTAACTAAACACACAGTCAAAATAAATTGTGTATTTGCAATCTTCTTTTAGTGTTTTTTTGTTTGCTTGTTTGTTTTTTTCAATACCGCTCAGGTCACTGACATTTTTTGTCTCAGGTGCCTATTTTCGATCGCACAATATTGTGTGTGGGTCATTGACGTATTACAGCACGAGGCAAAAAAAAAGTGGTGCGACCCCAATTTATCTTTTTTTTTTTTCACATAATTTTTTTTCACTTAAGCATATTGAATCAGTTTTTAATGTTTCAGCTGCAGGAATAAGATATTTTATTGTGAATTTAATATAGTTATTGTTGTTATTGGTGGCACCACATTATATTTTTACATTCAATTACAGAAAAATGCGAAAATAACTTAAAAAAAAACTCACTTTGTAGCTTTAAAAAACTAACAGCCGGACAGAATGTTTAGGTATCACGCCATTGACCCATGTGCATGCACATACAAATGTATCTATTTAACAATTTGTATGTTTTACAGGATGATTATAACCATGTGCATGGGGGTAAGTGGACAGTCAGTAACCTGCGCCTGTATCTGGAGAGCACCAGGGGGAAGGAGGTCACAAACCTTCTCTTTGACCAAATCCACTGGATCGTGGTGCAGTCACTGAAAGCCGTGGCTGTAAGTGAATATGTATACACTCACTTACTCCCCATTTTTCCAATACATAAATATTAGAGAAAAGAACTGTACTGTGTAGTGCATAAATATTTTAATTGCAACCACATTATTGGTTCAGCCTCTTCAGAGCACTGGATTTGAAATGAAACATTCTCAGTAGAATGAAAGCACAGATGTTTACGTTTCAAAAGGTCATATACGTGTACATTGGATGTTGATGTAGATATATAATCGTTTTATATCTGAAGTCACTGAACAAGTGGCTGCTTGGATGTTTATTCGGACAGCTCTGTGGTTGCAATATTTGTTCATAAACAAGAAAAGGAACAAAAGGTTAAAAGTTGATTCTAGGTGATGCCTTTGTATCTGGACTTTGTATCTGTTACTTTTATCTCACACCCTGAGGACTGCAGAAGTGTCAGTCCAAAGAAAAACAGGTGATCATGAAGCTCAATGCAGATTTTATCAGATTAATTGATATACATCATGAGACCAAAAGAAGTAAAAGATTAAACAATGCTTTAATCAATGAAGGAAATCCCTCTTTCTATTGTGGAGAGATTCCCTACAATGGCACAGAACAAAGGCATGCAGATGCTAACATGACCTCAGCAAGTTTACCATGATTTACAAACTGTTGCCACTAACACAACTGAAAAGTCGTGTTAGTGGCAAAAAAGTAACTTTTAAAAGCTTTTTAGTAACTTTAAAAAGAATTTTATCCAATAGAGGATCAAATTCAAGCTGAGATCTTTGCAAAAAAAAAGTTCTCCAGTTGCAGACTCCTCTGCATTTTGCAAATAAGTTTATGTTTGTGTATAAACTTTCATAAACATTTTCCTTAGAGGACTTCCATGCATTCCTTGTTTTATTAAATCTCTTTTCTCAAAGGAAATAACTTGAATACAGTGTTTATTAGCAATGTTTTTGGAAGCCCTAACCACAAGTCATTACCACACACAGCTTCCTTCCTTTTCTTTCTCCATATTTATCCCACAGCCTGTTATGAACAATGACAAACACTGCTTCGAGTGCTATGGCTATGACATCATCATCGATGACAAGCTGAAACCCTGGCTTATTGAAGTGAGTATCGTACCCCTACACACAAATAATTTGTCTTATTCTGAAAATAATGTTCCATCCGATCACACAATGCAACAAGATTTTAAAACACCTTTCCTTATGTGCCTTTTGAAATAGCTCAGAATGCTGATTTATTAAATATTATTCATGCATGCTTGTACATAATTCAGCAGTTTTGATCCCATGTGGACTGGACTTGTGTTGACCGAGAAGGTTCAGTTAAACTGTTTTCGTTCATGTAAGAACACAGAAGGTTCCTTTGTGGTTACTTGTGTTAGGGTTTATAATATTTACAGCAATAGTGGAAAGGAAATTCCCATGAAGGTAGCCATATTACATGCCACATGTTCATGTCTGTCTCGGTGTGTTTTGAGGAACCGTCCTTACATATTAATGTTTCATCTGAAGATGTGATAAACAGGAAGTGAAGCATAGCACATGGTTTGCGTGTGACTATGTGTAAACTCTGATGTTGCTGTAGTATTGCAGCACAGTGGCAACATCTTACATTTCCAGCAGAGACACGGTATTTCCAGTAAATGGTACCTCCTGTAAGAAAGAATCTGGTTATAAAAAACATGAGAGAGAGGCTCTTAGGCAATTTTCACTAAATTCAGTATGTGTCTTGTGTAATACAATCACAAGTGTGCAGCAATAAATACAAGTGTTAGTATATGCAAGACACTGAATTTTGGTCACACATTTGAAGGTGTTTTCCGTACGGAAGCGTGTTGCTGCACCACATCCAAAAAAAACCCCTCATCATGTTATAACGTGAAAACATCAGGTTATCACGTACACCGTGTCAGGTTAAAATGCGAAAGTATTCGTGAAAAAATCCCATTATTACCTGAAACGGTATAATGTTAAAACCTGATACCGTGTCTCGTTATAATGTGAAACCATGTCTCGTTATAACAGGAAACTGTCATGTTAAAACCTTAAACCATATCATATTAAAGCATGAAAATATTACATTATAACCTGATATCGTATCACCTTATAACTTGAACCCGTATCACGTTATAACAAGAAAACATTACAGTACATTGCAGACGTGCACTCCTCACGTTACAACATGAACTATTATCACATAATTACGTAAAATAGGATCACGTTTTAACGCGAAATTTTCACGCTATAACATGATAGGATTTGGCATTAAAAATAACGTGATACAATTTCTCATTAACGTGTGGTTTTCACGTTATAACGTAATTGTTTTATGGTAAAACGTGATAGTGAGAGAAATTTTTTTTATTATTTTGTTGCAGTAATACGCTTCCGTAGTTCCGGACCTCATATTACCACATACTTTTATTAGCATGGACGCTAATGTGTCCATGTTGAAGGACCACCTACTCAACTGACATCCACTGTTTAAACTGAAATATGAACAGGGACTTAGTTTATCTTAACTTGGTGTGTGTGTGTGTGTCTCAGGTGAATGCTTCTCCTTCACTCACGTCCAGCACTGCTAATGACCGCATTCTGAAGTACAACCTCATTAACGACACACTCAACATCGTGGCCCCCAATGGTGAAATCCCAGACTGCCGCTGGAACCGGAGCCCACCCCGAGAAGCTCTGGGGAACTATCAAGTGCTGTGAGTGATGCCTTCCCCCATCAGCAAGGATTTACGAACCGTGTACAAAAGTATTTGACCTGGTCCACAGTTCAGGCACTTTGAAACTTTTTTGTTGCATTGTCTAACTCATTTCATTTCAAATGAAGTTAACTAGAATTTAAACTAACTCCTAAACAAAATCAAATTTACACAGATGTCTCCCTACCAGACACCGATAACCACCAGTTAGCATTGTGCAAAATGTTTGCCTGCCTCAAACTGTGCCATGGTGTTAAGTCCTCTCAAACAGACTTGCTGATGTAGTTACTGGGAGGGTGTGACATAATGTTGTGTATAACAGTGTGTACAAGATAGCGGTATATCTTTGATTATAGCTTCTTTTATTTTTTTACAGATATAAATGTTATTACATATTTCAGTTAAAGGGCAATTTGTGTAAATTTGATTTACAGATCTTAACTAACAGTATGACGCATTCAAAATAATTAGCATAAAGACTGGATCACTGCTAAAGTGAGACTGATGGAAATGGGAAGTGATAACAGTTTTAAAGGGTTCAGCCACATAAGCACGGCCTGTGGCTCTAAGAACAGACCACACAGCTGTGAAAGTGCTGCTTCAGGGCGGATTTGAACAAGCGGTCTTAGGATATCTATCATTACCACGTCAGTTCCCCACCCAGACTTCTTAGCTGTTGAAGGGAGTAGCAAAGTTAGTCATGAGGCACCAAGATGTTGTGGTTTACTCAGAGAGCTAGTCACAGTGTGTGAATAAAATGGAACATACATGCAATTAAAAAAAGGTACATATGCACAGTCATTGATTATTTTTATGCTGCACGCTTTGTTTAGCTGTGGTTGGACCTCATTTTTCTTTGTGTCTCTCAGTTATGATGAGGAACAGGCGCAAAGTGAGAACACCGACCTCCGGAGTCGCTCGGGTCAGTCTTTGGGGTCAAAGAGCACAAGAGCAAGCAGTGTCCGCCCTGCCCCGGCCACCTGGAAGTGAGGTTGTGTTCTCAGCCACACACTTTTACAGCCTTTTTGCCGTGACACAAAGGAGGACTGTGAGAACATGAGCACATTCTGGCTTCGACTGATCATTGCAATGTTTCTGAATTTTCTCAGCGTAATGAGAACCAATTCACCTACACACCTTCCTGCATGACATTAAAGGGTTTCTCAGCTGGAAGAATGACCTTTTGCATGGTGCATCTGACTTTCTCAAAGTACCAAACTTACTGATGACTGTCAGTCAATGAAGAAAAGGGACAGAGAGATTCCACCAGAAAAAAGTGCTTCTTGTCCTCAGATGTGCTCAGATCTGTCAAGGATCAGTGTTTTTGTATTTTGTATGAAATATCACCTTGTCCATTTTTTATCAGACTTATTTATGGTTAAAGGAATGTAATTAGTACAAAATATATCTAGATATTTATGAAAAAAAGTTGTCTTTCTATGTATAGTGTATTATTTGCCTTTTAATGGTGCCACGGTGTGTCCTGTTGTGCCACCAGAACCTCTTCTGTAAAAAGACAGGAAAGACAGTGACACTCTAGAAAAAGATAAAAACAACTTGACCCCTAAATTATTAACTACAAAGGATAGGCTGTGCAACTTTAGTGTGATTTTAACTGATCTTGCTGTCAATACAATACATCTTCAAGCACTTTTGCGGTCTGTCTCGTTCAGTTTCATCATATTTGATTTTGGCATGAAAGGTTCTGTTCTTGCTGTCATCAACCAAATACAGACAATCGTAGGAGATATAAAGGAACCGTCGTCTGCTGTTGTTTGTAAAGTGAATAACTCTATATTGAGGCCAGCATTTGAATTTCAAACTCATCTGAAACCTTTTTCAAGCTCAAAAACAAGCTTTGTGATTGTGCTTTACAGTGGCTAGGGAAAATGTCATTTAAATTTGCCAGAACAATAAAGGTCCTTGCCATGCTATTTAGGAAAACACCAGCTTAAGCACACACCACATCTGTTAGCTTACAATATACCACACCTGATTGTACAGAATTTCAGAAATAGCAATTCAAATTCTGCTATTTATAACACCCTCTGCTACTCGACATCTGGGTTTAACCGTCTGTTCTCCAATTAACCGTAAACTCCTGATCAACTTCCTCAAAAGCATGCTACAAAGTTTCAGGACCCAGATGCAACTGTTATCAGCCTGCAGTCAGGTGACCTTTGGAAAGTGTTTTCTGGGGAACAAAGTAAGCACCCCCAGCCACAAATACACAAACATGGGTCTCAAATGACCTTCATTGAATGGTGAATCATAAACAGTAAAGATTGTGTAGGCAAACTAAATCTGAGCAAACAATTGCAAACAGATGTTTAAAACATTTACACGTTTGAGTACTTTGATATATTTTTTCGAATTTTGGTACAGAACTGATTTTAAAGCAGTACTTGTTGTATACAAGTCACACAGTGGTTTGAGCCCTAAATCCATCTCGGTTATGTTTGTAGTATATCCACCTGGTTTTCCTTAGATCTGCAGGAGCCTCTCAGCTAAAGGTGAAAAGCGCTGACTCTAAACATGGTGAAATGGAGGTTAGTCACTTTGCTGTTCATATCTGATCCATCTTTGGCTTACCAGCATTTCAATCACACCTACAGTGTCCTTTTATTGATATTCTATGTATTCTTTTTTTTATTCCATTAGTCTATTTTACTTGCTTTTTTCCATCATACCCCCGTAAAGTACACTGAATTACCTTTTGTCTATGGTAATGTAATTTAAGTATAAACATGGCTTGATTTTGATCAATAGAATATGGCAGAAACAAGTGATACAGATGCTGCTGGTCCCTCTGCTGCTCTTCGAATCTTATAGTGTTTTCAATTATATGATATAAAACATAGCACAGTGTGAAACGAAGCGACTATCATATGTCCACATCTGTTCTTCATACCTGCAAACACACCCAGAGAGCAATGCGGAGGGCAGTACCTTGCTCAAGTGCACTTCGTTGGGATTTGAACCCAAGGCCTTCTGATCACAGGGGTGGAGTAGAAGGAAGAGGAGGGTGGACAGCTGGGGAACACTTTGCTTAGTTTCAGATTTTTAAAATATGTATATGTAGTATCAGTATGTGTCATTAAAGATGTTGAAATGTCCTTCGCTCTGAAACTATTTATTATTATAACTTTTAAGCATAAGGGTAATGGGGTGGGATGCCTGTATGCCTAGCATCAAACTACTATTGAAAGTGCATTACATGTTAATTAAGTGCCCGTAACTGGATTTGCAGAATCTCCTCCTGCTCTGGAAACGACCCGGGACTGCAGGAGGAGTTCTGGGGGAAGCTGTTGCGCTTTTTTTGGGATGTGAGGTCAGAGAGCCGCGCCTCCCGAGTCAGTGCTGCAGGAGGACACTCTCAGCTGGTCATGGAGAGAGAAGGGCTATAAAAATCGAAGAGAAAAGAAACCAAGAGACCACACACGGCTTCTTATTTCAGCACCATACAGCAAACAAACTCGATATTTCTACAGTTAAGGTAGGGTAAATGCTTGAATCTCGACATTTACACAGTGTTTTTGAACTTTTCTCTGAGCCAGAAAAAAACTTTTGCGGTCTTGCTAATGGGAGTTAGCCTCTGGTTTAGTTAGCTAACTTTAGCTGTTTTTGGGATAAGTAGACTGCTTTGTAACTGTGTAAGTCAGTATTTTACCCAAATACTTTGTACAGCAAAGAGTAATTCAGCTTTCGTCCTAAAATGTATGTGTAACTGATTGAGGTTTCACAGTAAACCAATGACAGTTAAACGACTGTCGAACCCTCTTGTTCATGAAGGCACTGTGTCAGGACGTTTAATCTCCCAAAGTAGATAGTTATGTGAGAGAAATATGGTATTGTGTGTCTGGCGCATCGTGGTGAAATCTAGAAACGCATGCGTCGGTCTGAACTTTGAACACAGTACTAACTCATCGACGTACAATTGAGTAGCAGGTTAGCTGGACAGGCTAATCCTCCTTACGAACCAAGAGTAACGGTCACGGTGTTATCAAGTTAATCTGTTTTCAGACATTCTCATGTCTAGATTAGACATGAGAATGTCTAATTATTATTATTGTCGAAACTTTTATCATCATGTGAGCATTACCCTTTATGGCATATGGAGATATTTAGCTGGCAGGAGCAGGGCGGGGCAGGGAGCTAACTTTACAACGTTTAGTGCCTCACTCTGCTGTTTAATACACTACATGGAAAAAAGTATTAGGGCGCCTGACCATTTACACCAGCACGGACATTAAATCCACTGCATTCAGATACATAGCCCCTTTGCAGCTACAACAGCTTCTCCTCTTCTAGTTTCTGTGGAAGTTAAGTTTGTGTTCCATTCATTTTGTAGATCATTTGTGATAGGGGTGTTGACCTCCAGTCGTGGAGGGTCGTGGTCCAGCACGTTTTGGTGATTTTCCTTCTCAGAAACACCTGGTTCAGCTCACCAGTTAGTTGTCAGGTTTAGTGAATTTGTGTGTGGAGGTGAACTATCCAGCTGTGCTCCAGGGCCAGATTTTGACACCCTGAATTATGAGGTCTCTCAATGATTTTGGATAAGAATCCCTGACTCACAATCTCCCTTCATCCCAAAAGTGTTGCATGGTGTTGAGCTCAGGAGTCTGTGTGGGCCAGTCAAGTTCTGCCACACCAAATTCATCCAACCACATCTTCATGGATCTTGCTTCGTGCACTGTGGCACAGTCATGCTGGAATGAAAAGTTTCCTCCCCAAATTATGTCCACAAATTTTCTTAGTAGGGGCCTAACCCATACTCTTAAAAAACAGGAGTGCCCCAATACTTTTCTTCATGTTGTGTATGTGTTTGTGTCCACACCGGGTTGAAAACAAATATTATGGGCCAGTTTCCCAGTTGGGGAATAAGCTGAGTCCTACATTGCGTTTCCCTACCTGTACTACGCCCCCATTTAGATTGATGCTTAGTCTAGGGCTAGGCTCAATCATTGGCTAGGAAGGTCACCTTAAAACAAAAAGAAATTAAATACTTAATGTTTCTTCTGAAAGCAATGCTGTTTATAGTTAATTTGGCCCTGTTTGGGAGATTTACAGTGCTCTTACTCTTATCAGAAGGCTTTGAAAAATTACGTTTGACTGTATTTGGCTAAAGAAGATTAGCTGGATCAAGTGCTGATGCTGGATGATTAGATCTGGATGACAAACAACTCAGCATTCCAAAACTGAGGAGCTTTATACCTGTGTAGCTGCCCATTGTGTTTTAGACATGTTGGCCTGTGTGACCCGTTATATTGACAGTGCTTTTTCTTTGCACAAACTGAGAGTTAAATCAAATGTCTGTGCTGGCAACAGCTGCACCTAAAAGTAGCTGAATTATCTCATTAGAGCAGTTGTCTGATACTTTGGAACTTCTAGTGTACCTCTAAATGCATAGCATTTATTTAGCTGTTAAACGGATGTTCGTAATAGATGTGATATTTGTCCGTTTAAAAAACTTGAACACTGGAATTAAGAAAGATATGAAGAACAGTCCATAAGTGTATTTTTAGTGGTGCATGTCTTTTGTTGGCTCTGGTATGTGTGTGCTTGTGTATGTGTGTGTTGGAGAATTACATTAGGGAAGTGAAAGCACCCTTGTGCCCCAGTGGTTCCTGCTTTTGTTGATTGTGAAAGCGGCAGCCTTAGGTGCTTCTGGGAGCTAAAGGAAGTACACTGGAAAAGCCTACATTGCTGCTATGTAACTTTTTCCCCTTCCCATTGTGTGTGGTGTCCCCCCTATATGACGTTGTGTTTTCTCTCGAACATTAAAGGGTCAGAGGGGGTCACTGTTTTGGCCAGGCTTCACCTCGCAGCCTTCACTGACCTTCAGTACAATGAGGATCCCATTGTGGGTGGGAGAGTGTCTGGAAACTTCAGATCATTCCATCCTCTCTCATTAAAGGGATAGTTCACCCCAAAATGAAAATTTGATGTTTATTTGCTTACCCCCAGGGCATCCAAGTCAAAGGTGAC
>JBBKCR010000122.1:21399234-21422056 GCA_037577295.1 Ladigesia roloffi | reverse complement strand
ATCATTGCCTTTTGTATAAGTTGCATTTTATAGGTCTGTAATGTACTTAGTATGGACACACATTGTTTGGATATGACCATATTACAGTACTGCCCCTCTTTTCTGATAGTGTGGCTGTGCCCAGTAGCACAGAACCAGTGGGCGTAAACCCATTTGATGACGATGAGGAAGAGGAGGAGGAAATGCCAGCCGAGCAGCCCAACAGGAGTCCAATCAATGCGAAAAAAGACGAAGTTATTTCCAAAACGTTGGTGAACAGAAAGCACCTGTTCTGTTGCAGTGCATGTCTCGCTCTCTCTTTCTCTCTCATGCTCTCTCTGTCTCTATCTCTCTCTCTCGTCTGTTATTGTTATCTTCGTACAGTTTACTTTAGTCTTCAGTCCTTCTGTTCCTCTTTCAGGTGGCTGCTTTTCTGCATGGTCGCAAAGTGTATATATACATATCTACTGCATAAGCATCTACACATCCTGTGTTTGTCTTTAACATTCTTTGGTTCTGCAGAGCAGCCTGGTCATGCATTGAGGCGTGCTGGTGTTCAGTCAGACATCTTTGCATAAGGCTCTCAAAGAAGGCTCATACTGCACTAAAGCATTGAAAATTGATTATTGTATTAGTAAATGTTTGTCATGAATTATAATGGTCTGACTGTAACACACCATCACAGTTTGTGTGCTCTTGTTTATTTTTTTCCTTTGCCCGTGTGCTGTGTGGGGCGGTGTGTTAGTACTGCCCTCTGTGGTGGCTTAGCAGTCTGCAGCCCTCTCTAGAGCTTTAACTCTTAGAAGTCAAGAATTTTGTAGGCATGACATTGTAATCATGTAGTTACACAGTGATTGAATACATTCAATTACGCTTTCAATTTAAATTTAGAATGATTTTCTACTAATCACTTAGAAATGTATCAATACAAATCTGTATCACCATAAAAAAACTATAGCCATGAAATAGGCGTAAATAATTTTACATAAAAAAAACAAAACTTGAGTATTCTGAGTTTGCCTAATGACGAGATGAGTTGTCCTGTGAGTGAGTTGTCATATGAGTTTGTGGGGAAACATTTTATTATTTTAGTGCTCGGTATCGCTGAGTTCCCAACGTGTAATTATTTTTACAGATTAAAATTTAGTTTTTTAGCATTCTGAAACTAATAGCACAGAAGCTGCTAAAGTTTTACAGGCTCTGCTTCAGCTCAGAGCACTGAGCATTTAAACAATCGAGCAGCCATGAGCTCTGGTGTAAAACATGCCTTGACTAGAACTCACTTCCCACTCCCCACTCTGACACAAATGGAAATCACATTAGACTTACTTTTGTCCCAATTCATCAATTTTTCAGAATAATATAATCTTAGACTCATGTGGTGTTGATGGGAAAATTTATCATTTGAATATTTTATTTAATTTTACCAGTCATTTTAGCAAACTACAAGTGATTATTAATTATTCTTAAATTAATCCATGCTTACGTTTTTTAACGATAACTGTGACTTCTAATTGTAGAATGTAGCATCCCCCTCCTTGAGGATTTATTCTTTCTCCGAACTCATGAACTTTGCTTGTTTGCCTTGCTGCAAGGGGTCGGGCCTCTCTCTCCAAATGTCCTGTATACTTTCACTCTGTCAGCAGGTTCTCCCTCATTTGTGCAGTGGGAGCAGAAGACTTCTTTGTGGAGGTGCTCTGGCATGTCTTTGGGCTGTTGCTTGAATGTGTTTGTGTTTCTTCTCAGTGGGATGTATTTTTACTTTGTTTGTTGCATTAAAACCTTTTCGTTCTGCTCCTTTCATCTGGCATGCGGGATGTCCTTGTCTGGCCTCTTCACGATTAACTTCTGCCTCTTTCGTTTTGTGACCTGTTTCTTTCGACTCTGTTTTCATCTCAGGGCCAGCAACGTGGAACAAACTCGGGATTCATCAGATGAGGAGGGAAACCCTTTCGCAGTGGATGCGAATGGAAATGGGAATCCGTTTGAGGATGAGCCAGCTTCTCCTGTAGTCTCCGTAGCGGTCAAGGCTCTCTATGATTATGAGGGTCAGGAGCAGGACGAACTGAGCTTCAAAGCAGGTAAAATATATCCAGACAAACATGGACAGAGACATTTACATTCTAGAGGAACACTATCATTGTTTTTCCAATATGATGAATTCAGCAAATTCAATGTTTACATACACACATGAAGCACATGCATAGCAGTATTGTGGTTTTAATGGCCGCTGCATTCTGTGACAGAACGATTGAACACCATACATCTTCACAAATTGGTGTTAGTTTGTGCATAAAACGAATAGACGATACACTATAAAACAATATCATATGATAAGTTCTCTAACAGTGAAGGCAATTTAGGGTTGTAAAACATTTTAATCTCTGCTGAATGTCTTACGAGGATGTTTATTTCTTTTTCTCCCTGTATGTCTCTTTTCATCTCCATCTCTCTGTCCCTATAAAAGGTGATGAATTTACTAAAATCGGAGAGGAAGATGAGCAGGGATGGTGCAAAGGGCGTCTGAAAAACGGCCAAGTGGGACTTTACCCAGCCAACTATGTGGAGGACACTCAGTGACCAGAAACAAGAGGAGAGAAAGCAGGAATGGGGAGGAGGAAAGATAAACGGAGGTTTTTGGACGATTTTGGATGAAAGAAAGCTACTCACTGCTACGCCTTTATTGTGGGTGCTGGACGACCGTATTAGTGTAGCCTAATAAATAAAAAACCTGTACCCTTTCACTCCTTTTCGGTCATCCTATCGTGCAGATCTAAAAGCACGCTAACCCACTTGGCCTTCCACAAAGTCCATAAAACGGCTGTACAAAGTGGCAATTCAATCAGCATACCTGTAGTGTTTTAATCACACACCATTCAACAGTCACTCATTCTGCTTTTAATTGGCTGAATGCCGTGTGATGACAGACCTCAGAAATATTTTAATGCTGAATGTGAGACAACAGTTAACTGCAGATCTTTTGGGGTAAAACAAAAGAAATATATTTAACTTCTGTGCCTTGACAACTTTGGATTTTCAACAAAAGCCCCGTAGTGAATTTGAAAATATATTGGTTGCTACTTCTGATGCCATTGTGTTGCTTAAGGCCAAGCAATCTGGTTTTGAAAAGATAAATATTTTTTTAGCCAATCAGATGTGCTTCCACGTATATTAGTGCTCACGCTGTCGTCAAAATGTGCCATATGGCAATATATAAATACAAGTAAGAAAAGTGTTCTGTCAGATTGTTTTATTCTAGAGCCGCAAACAGGAATATGATATAAATATTGTTGCCCAAACAGGCAAATTCAGTGATCACATTGACCTTTTCAGAAATGTAACTTTCAGCTGTTTGTGTGCATGGAAATGTTATAAAATCTTCACCTGATCGGTAAAGCCAGAAGTGGGAAGGTTTTATTTCCTGAACAGTCAAATTTAAGGTTTTATTATTTATATATTTTTTTATATTTTGTGTTGATGGTTGATCATTTTGAATTATCACTTCTAAACTAGTCATAAACAAGGAGAGCTGGAGGCAGAAGGCATATGCTGGAGTAGTTTATCAGGGATTATTGGAGCTGAATGTCATCATAGGTCTGCTAACTGGTGACTCATTCATTGCACGCTTAAAAATATAGTTTCCAGAGAGATCATTGGACAAGAACATCTCCTAAAGGACCTTTCAGTTGAGTTTTTTTTTTTTAAAGTCTGAAAACATCTTCTCTGGCATCTTGTTAGAACCTTTATTTTTAAGGTGCGGTTGATCACTGGTCAATGTATCACTTTTCCCCTATGCTGTGTTTCTTGTTTCAGCAAGCTTTTGCTTTTTCTGTATAAATGTTAATTTCAGAGGGTTTATGACTGCTTTTAAATGGTGGGAGGGGTGTTCCTCACTTGAAGCGGTCAGCTTCATTCTCTAACCTGCACTGGACAGTTCACATGCATCCACATGGGAGAAAATACAAACAGGTTTTTTAAAAGATGCCACAAGCACATGATGTTTCACACCAAGGTGGAGTTACAGAATGGGGTGGGATCAATTGCCAGCATTTCTGCATGTACATTGCATTGAATTAAAGGACAAAATAAGCATTTTAATTGGGTGATGGAGATGAATGGATATAGTTTTAAAATTTAGACTATTAATTTATATTAAATGCCTTAAATGCTCCAAGTTTTGCCCATGGACAAAATGCTGTGATTCAGAATCAGAATGTATATAAATTGAGCATTTATATGGCGTATGAATGTCATGAACTTTTGTTACATTTGTGTGTATATATGAATTAAGGCCTTTCTTGCAGATGGTCATATTGAGTTATGCAGACACACAACTATCAGCACATTTTAGGATGCCTTTATGTTAATTTCTTTTGTTTCTTTTGGAGGGAGTGAATTTGTCAGTGGTAATATAACAGCCAGTTCATGTTCACTGATGGCAGTTGTCTTGTTAATGCCGTCTCAGGGGTGACAAAAGCAAACTTTTGAATGTACCTGAGTTTTGCTGTAACTAATAAGCAGTGGCTTAGCTATCAGTTTCAACTTTATGGATTTTGTTACATTAAAGCAGCCACTGTGCTCACGCAGTGCACTTTGTTCAATTTGTCACTCGGCAGTTGGCAAATAAAATGATTTAAACTGAAAAAAAATCAATCAAGTGTGGTTGTTTGTCTTAAATGAACCATGATCCTAAATGTTTCGACTTTTTCTTTTCTTCTGAGGTCCACTTATGTGTTTTTACACTGATTTGCTTAACCTGAAGATCTCCGTGTTTATGAAGTATTTATGTTTATACATATATCACACACATATACACACGAATGCCTACATACATGTAGTGGTGCTTAGACGTTTTTAAACACGTTTTTCTTCTTCAAATTAAAGTGGGAGTCACACCTGATTGTAATTCTACTGACAGAACACATCATTTCACCTTAAATTATTTGCTATTCCTAGAGGTTTGCATTCTTTCCCCATTCACTCTGTTTGATTCCTACGAGTGCCAAGCCCTGAGGTACGGTCTGCACACTGCTCACTTGATGAATGGGATGCAGAGGAAATATAAACAAATCATCAAAATAAACGAGTACCAATGCGTTTGTTTACACTGTATGTTTATATTGCCCAGAAAACTGCCTCCACAGGTTTGCATTTTTTCCATAGCGAAAGGAAAATGTGTTTTATGAGAGCAGATTCCCGCCCTACGTTGCTCCATGGTCCTTTAATGATGCTAACATGGCCATTGTGGGCACTCTATTGTGCGTCCAGGGACAGCATGACCCGTCTGCTGTGTTCCTATCATAGCCAGTATTCATTAATTTAGCAGTTTGTGTGAGATCTGCTAACCTTCCCTCCTCGGGTGCATCTGGGTGTCCCTGACCCTGTAGCTGATTCACCAGTTGACCTTCTTTGGACCATTTTTGATACTAACCGCTACATGCTGCTCTGATCCGTATACTCACCTTTTTACAAAACAACTTAAAGACTTGACTGCTGCTGCATAATATATCCCACCCCTTGGCAGGTGTCACTATAATGAGATAATGTTACACCTGTCAGTGGTGTTAATGTTGTGGCTGGTTTGTATGTAAACACTTACTACAGGAGAGAAGCCAGCGCCATCTAGTGTAAATCTTGAGAAAAATATTTTTAGTTAAACTACATGGTTTAACTGAACTGAAAAGAAAAAACTGTTGTTTTCAACATATGCCTATCTGACTGGTCCCCATTTGGCCGTAGCTTGGCAAGATGTCTTCTAATGGGGACAAAATCTGGAAGTGTTGAGCAAATTATTAGAGGCCGAGGGGAAACAGTCGATTCCCTCCAACTGTTTAAGAAGACGCATCATCCTTTTTCACAGTATGTGCATCTCCTACTTATTATACGATCTAACAATATTATAACAGCAGTGAACACATTATTCCCCCTTATCTCAATAAGCAATGGAAGTACATGGTCTTATCATTACATTCAGAGGACTTTGAACAATTGAAGGACGTGGTCCTGTACAGATATTTAGAGGACATGAAGCAACGGACATACGTGGGCCTATTACATTATTTATTTGACCATTACTTAAGAGGGCATAAAATGACATGTAAATTATAACATTATTAAGATTACTTATCCGCAATCCCAAAAAATGTTTACTGTCTGTGTTGGATATGAACTCCATCACTTGTAGAATCCAGGTCTCATTTTTAGACCTGGGTTTTCTTGTATAACAGCTGTCAGTGGTTCCAAAACTACATTCAGATGAAATGAAGACAGTGACAGAATGTTTAGCAGCCGCCCTGCAATAACGTTCAGGATACGTTAGGCAATGTACATACACTTAATACGCTCTGTAGAAGCATTAAGATCTTCAGGTGACACAACATGTAAAAGTTCAAACAAAATCCAGATGAAATTAGCTAAGGTCCAGTACATCATATAATGATAGCCAGATGACATTAAGAAAATTTTTGCTGCATTCTTCAAATAATGTGAGGATAGTCCGGTCAGTCGTGATCTGGGAGCGTTTAAGGGCATCAAACTGCCTACATTTCCCAGCATGCCGCGGTGACGTAACCTGTCGTTCGTTCCGTCTGGAGGAGAAGGAAGTGAAGGAGGAGGAGAGGTGGTGTTTGTGCTTCAGACACATCAACAGGTGGAAAAGATGACAGAACCGAGCAAGCAGGACATCTCTGCTATTTTCAAGC
Organism: Ladigesia roloffi; assembly: GCA_037577295.1. Taxonomy (NCBI): domain Eukaryota; kingdom Metazoa; phylum Chordata; class Actinopteri; order Characiformes; family Alestidae; genus Ladigesia; species Ladigesia roloffi. The sequence goes on along the minus strand of JBBKCR010000122.1, from coordinate 21,415,376 downwards.
GTTTACGTGCCATTCCTACAAATAAGGTGAGCCTCCGTGGATGATAATGGAGATGTGAGGGATGTCTGGAAAAGAGGGAGGGAGGTGGAGATGTGACACGTAGCAGTTTCAGAGCTGCTGCTATTTTCCCCCATGTCTATTCAAACATATGGCAGCTGAGGTTCACTCTATTTTCGGTTCTTTCCAAACGCAAAAACATTTCTGAAGACGACCGAGTGTGCTAGTTTGTATATTATTGGCATCATGTGTGTATTCATTGTATTTACCACTTTCTGTCGCTTTCCCATGACAACAAGTGAGCGACTAAACACAATACGATAAAGAAACTTTTGTCTTATTTTGAGTCGAATGTTCAAAATTCTAACGAAGAGCACTAGACATTTTTTTTCTTTTACAAGCGTTTTGGCTGTTTTAACTCTGGTCTCAATGACTTTTTACACTTCAAATGTTAGAAACAGAGAGTTGGTAAAATAGTTGAACAGCCTATATGCCCGTATCTTGAAAGCCCTATATATTTTACTTAATTTAGACTCCTGCTATTATGGTGTTAACAAATGACTTGTTTTAATTTTCTGATTACATCTTTTGAGCCAGGCAAAAAGCAAATCACAAAAGGAAAGTAATACATCTGTAAACCGTGTAATAATAATATGATCTGATTGCATTCCCAGGCGTGTTTTGACTGCTCTGCGAAGAACCCAAGCTGGGCTAGTATCACATATGGAGTGTTCTTGTGTATAGACTGCTCTGGCACACATCGCAGTCTTGGAGTTCATCTGTCCTTTATCAGGTACAATAAACTGCATGTTTGGTTCACACTTGAGCTCCAGTGGCCCTTCAGAATGAGATCCAGATGTCATTGCTGTTATAGAGGATATTGTTGTGGTTAATTAATGTTAATTATTAACAATACATATTTTCTTCAGGTCTACTGAGCTTGACTACAACTGGTCCTGGTATCAGCTGCGTTGTATGCAAGTTGGGGGAAATGCCAGTGCAGTGAGTGTTCTCCCATACGTTTTTTGTTTCAACACTCCAACCATTGACTGCAGGGCTAACGTGGTGACGTTGGCAGACTGCATGAGGATGATGCTTATATTTAAATCTACTGTCTTTTTACCCATGCACATATTACAAATGAACCATTTCATTGGGGACACCTACTTTGTATCTACACCCTTGGTCTGTTTTATCAGCTCCATTTATCATATAGGTTCATTTTGTACCTTACTGTCACATACTACTGTTTATATGCATTATTGATTAGCCCCCTTTACCACATTCATCCATGGTCAGGACCACCAGTGAGAAGGTATTATGTTATTTTTGCCTGGTGGATTTTTCTTAGCCCAATAGGGATGCAGATTCTTAAAACTTCATCAGAACCCCTGTGTGTGATTCATTCTGTGCATCACACACGCACATACATACATGTAGCCTCTACCATGTTACTGTCACTACTGTGCTGAGAATGACCCACCACATACATGTTGCGCTCCTGCTTGCTGGTGATATTAAATATCCTGACCATTAACGAGCAGGATAAAGGGGCTAATAAATAATTCAGGGAAGAAGATGGACTACAGTCTGTTACAACTACAATCAAATGACAGCAAGTGCCCCTGTATTAGGGGTGTGCAGAGTGGCTGCTATTTGTATCTGAATTTGTATTTGTTGAAAGTGGGAAAGTATATGTTTTTGTATTTGAATAAAATTTATAGTGAAGAGTGCAAACTCCAGAGCAGTGCTGGTGCCGGAGTGGACCACCTGGGCGGGCATTTACCGTCTTTTTCGGCGTATAAGACACACTTTTTCTTCTCCAAAACTGGGGGAGAAAAGTTGGTGCATCTTATACGACAAATATACAGTTTGCCTGCATTAAAACCGCACCTAACTTTGTGTGGTGCTGCTCGCAGTCCTCTTTTTATGCTGTGTGTGCTGCAGTCAACGAACATTTTTCACGTGACAAAAACAACACGAGACGCGACGTTAATGCTGGTCATGTGACGATAACGAAACGAAATCTATCATGTATTTTTGTTGACTAATAAGAACGAGACTAAATGTGGTTTACAGTTTAAAAACTGTGCTAAAGTGTGTCTTAATTTTCGTTGACTAAAATGAGGCGAGACGTTATTTCCTGTGCGATAGGGAGGGGAGAAAAATAAAGGAGGCTCAACGATGTCACGTCACAACTTTCGTCCATTGTGCGGCACTGTGAATTAGATTTTAGATTCTCTGCTCGAAACCGAACCCGGTCCGATATTGACTGCCACCACCCTCTGGTCAGACCTCCACCAGGGCGGTATGTCAGCTTATAAACACACCCACAGTTCAGACCGTGTGTTATAACGGCCCACGTATAAAATGTAAATAATTACAGTCAATTTGTCGGGCCGGGCTGGTTTCGGACACAAGTGCACGGGTTTGGGTCATGTCGGTTTTCATTTTTTGGTCTCGGAATGTCCGTCTAATGTTTAAGGTTGTTCCTTATTCACAAGCTCCTTATTTTCATTCTACCTTAAATGCAGCTCTCCAGGCTGCAATATCGCAATTTTTTTTTACTGAGGTAAAGAAATGCGAATATTGCTGCCTGGAGAGCAGCTTTTAAGGTGGAACGAATATTTTGAATAGGAGCTGTGCATAAGAAGCTAACTTCTGTGTCGTACGGCCATTCACGAATTTTCCGGAACGAACAAGTTCCAGTCTGCCCCTACATATAAGTGAAGCATTAGGGGGGCTGGGAACTCGCTAGGGGGGAACTGGCTTCGAATGCCAACTCCAGAGTATATTGTACAAATTATTTGTCACGTTATTTATGCTTTTTCGAATACCGGATTCGGCTACACCCCACCCCATATACGGTAAGTGGAGCTGATTAAATAGCAGTACTATAAAGTGTTTATATATAATTAGCATTAAACTACATCTTGTGAATTATTGGAACGAACACTTGGTAAACACGGGAACATGTATGTTTATAGTTTTGCCTTCAGTAATGTTCAAGCAGGTACTAATAATGCCTTCTTCCTCTCAAATAGACTGCCTTTTTTAACCAACATGGTGGCACTTCAGGAGCAGCCAATGTCAAATACAACAGCCGTGCAGCCCAGCTTTATAGAGAAAAGATCAAAAGTCTGGCCACACAAGCCACCAGGCAGCATGGCACAGAGGTTATACACCCTTGCACGCTTACAATAGTTTTATTGCGTTTGACATGCAAAAATTTTCTGTTGAATAAGAAACTAGATGTAAAACAAACAGAAATGAATGTGCTAATCTGAATGTATAATTATATTCTCTCACTCACTCATGTTAGCTATGGCTGGACAGCCAGGCTCCTCTGTCCCCTACATCCCCTGGAGACAAGCAAGAAGACTTTTTCAGCCTGCACACACAGGTTTGAATCTTTCCTTCTCTGAACAACATTGCCCTTTGCTAGGATGTGTAGATGACTGCACATGTTGTCTCTCTCTGTTAATAAAGGCTTTTCTCTATATGTTTGGGTTTCTGCTCATCTAGGGAGATGAACTCTTATTCCAGCAAAAACTGAATCCTCAACAGGAGACAGCCGTGCAAGACAAAAATAATAATGGTATGATGCTCACAATGTACTCCTAAGTACTTGGTTATTATGCTGCTGCTGTAAGATGTGTGTGTGTGTGTGTGTGTGTGTGCGCGTGTGTATGACTCATGATTGTCATCTACAGATAATGAAGAGGGTCCTTCTGTTGAACTCCTCAGCATTTCTCCAAAGGCTGCTTTAGGTAAAGGTAACCTAACTGGAATACTGTAGAGTGTCAGACATCATAGTGATAATTCCTGAAGTAGATTTAAGAAACAGTTTATCATTAATAAAAATGAGCATTTAAAACCTGCTCCAACCGCTCAAACGACATTTAGGTCTTCATTAAGGTGGTGCATGTTTGTCATTGTTGTTCACAACACAACACAGCGCTGATCTTGGAAAAGATTCTTCTTTACTGATATATCTGCACTCTGAAGCACTTTGTTCATTTTTATATTATACATTACAGCATATTTGTATTTATACCACAGTAACAAATCTGTGTTTCTTCATTGAATTTCTGACTGCTATGTGAGGAGACCTGTGGTCCTTGCTGGGGTCAACAGGGGGTAAAATGTGTAAATGTGATTTTTTATTAAATAAATAATCTATAGACTCCACCACTTTAAAGGAAGCTGGGTCAGTTCTCCAGATATGTAACTCCTACTCATTGCAGTGGGTTTTCTTGTGGAGCCTTTCACTCATTTACTCAGTTACATAATTGAGATGATGAATGTGATCACAATTGTTTACACTGAATAATTTACAATGATTCTGAATGTAACTAAATTAATCAGATTCACATATTCAATGAATTTGTGCCTTTCAGAGCCCACTCTAATCAAAAAGAAGCCAGGACCAGCCAAAAAAACAGTGAGTGCTGAGTGTGTATTTATGATACTCATTTGTAACACCTGATACATAATTACTGTAAAGGATTTTTCTGCTGCAATTAACTGCCATAAACTGTCTTGGGTGTGGGGTGTAAACTGTGGGAAAGCAAGTAGTGGTGTTTATATGTAATTTGTATTTCTTCGTGTCTACTGAGTAGCTGGCCTCTAAGAAAGGAGGCCTCGGGGCTCAGAAGGTGAGCAGCCAAAGCTTCTCAGCGCAGGAAAAGAGAGCGCAGGCCGTGGATAAACGACGAGAAGAAGCAGCAGCAGAGAAGAGTGCAGTGCCAGAAGAGCCTGTGTGAGTTTCCCTGCTTTCTTGCTCACGCTGTTGTTCCTACGATGGATTAATGAAAGCTGCATACAGTCAAATCCCGTCATAAAACCTACTTACTATAAGATTAAACACTCATGAGCCTGTTGAATTTTTCCATTTATTGGTTCATCTGCATTTCATTACAACACGTTTACATAATGTGATGACAGCCCTGTCCCATTAACCGGAAAACCAGGGGTGTGTGCCAATTTATTCGCACAGTTTCAATGATTGAGGCCTTAGTGGAAGTCTTCATACCAAGTCTTTGGTGCCTAGTTTTCTCAATTACTCCTTAATCCTGCACTTTTAAATGCATAATTTGTATTATCGTATTTAAAGTCCAGATTAAATGTGTGGTGGTGGCCTAGTGGGTAGGACACTTGCCTCTGGACCATTAGGACATGGCTTTGAATGATCCTTCAGCACAGCACCACTGGGTTCCTGAGCAAGACACTTAACTCCAGGTTGCTCCAGGGAGACTGCCCCCTGCAGTTAGGGAATGAAAGTCACTTAGTGATGAAAGTGTCTGCTTAAATGTCAGAAATGCTGTGTTTTGGTGGCCTGAGATTAAGTAGGGACAACACAAAACTATGTAGTGACGATGATGATGATAATGATGATCATTTATACTGTGCCCTTAGTAAGGTTAAAGTCTCTTAAAAACATTGTATGAAAGGAGATAGCTGGGATTAAGTAACAAGAATGCCACTGAACAAGAAAAATAAACCTCAAAGTAGCATGGTCAGCAGCTAGAACAGATGTATACCTTAGTTTATTTATTCTTAACTTATTGCATTTTCATGTTGGGAATGAACTATGCAAAACTAATAAAAGTAGCAAAAATCATGTAAATGCCCATTTAAACTTTCATTGGTCCTGTAAGAGTAACTATTTTTCTCCTATAAGACCAATCACTCTTCAGACATGCGACACATCAGAAATGAGCCTGTTGTCATTTTTGCTTCATTAGTGGCAAGTAAATGATCTTAACAATACATACATTTGCATATTGACAGTTTATGTTTAATAATAGCCATAGATTTAAGTAAATCAAGTGTCATGTCCAGGTATTCATGTTGCTTGAAATATTTTGAAGTAAGAATGAAAAATATGGAGACACAGTGTTAAAAAAAAAAAAACGAAACAGGAGTGCTTCTTAAAGTATGAATGATTACAGAATGATACGAATAAAAAGTAGAAATCCACTTCATCTCCTTGTTGTAGACGAAACCAGTATTAGACAGATAGGACACAAGACATTTTGTTAATGATGTGATTCTGTGAATTGGCACATTGATATTGATTATGTAATATATTATTTTTTTTCTGTGGTGTGTCAGTGTGACCTCTCTGCGGCTAGCCTATCAGGATCTGGAGCTGCAGAGGAAGAGGGATGAGCAGAAGCTGCAAGGGCTCGAGGGGAAAAAGAAGGAGCAGGCTGAGAGGCTTGGGATGGGCCTAACCAACAGAACGTGAGAGCATTTATTGTTTGTTAATGCCCTGGCTGCACTGGAGCACACTGGAGCACCGGAGCACATTATTGGTAGATTTTGTATCTGAGATGCAAAACCAATATAAATATAGATTTAAAAAATATAACGGCTGCTCCAAATGTTCTGAAAATTGTGAATTTGAAACAGGCTTTTCTTATTACTTCATTTCCATATATGGACCTGATGCACTGGGGTGTGAGTGCTGATTTTTAAATTTGAACAGGGTTTGTGTTAACACACTGCATTAAAATCTCCTGTTATAAAAAGATAAATAATGAATATTCTGTTTTCCAGGACGTGTTTAAGTGATATCTTACAATTTGTATATACCTTATCATAATATTATTTCTACTCGTTTTGTAACTACGGCATCTTATTTTTTTTCCGTTTTTTAACTCTATGCCCCACGTAGTCGACTGCGCCTTAAATCTCGTTGTTCCTTGAAAAAGTGACAATGAGAGATTTATTTTAAAGAATCTTTCAATCTCAGAAGCACAGGTCAGCACCACAGAGTACAGTGTGAACAAGGGGAAATATTTTCCCTACATTTAACCCATTAACCAAGTGAAGCAGCCAGCAAAACACCCAGGAAGCCATGATGAGCCCATGCAGTCTAACTCAGAACCATTCAGACGGTCTCAACAATTTCTCACTCCCAGCACTGAATGTATTCACAATGAACATACGGACTCATGAACACACTGGTAGGGTTATATGGAAGCTAAACAATCACACCTGTTTCTGTGTGTTGACTTTCTTTCTCTCCTACTTTCAGTGGAGTTTCTCACTCTGTGCTGAGCGACATGCAGACCATTCAGCAGGAGACGCCGACTTTAGCCCCTGTCTCCTCTCGCCCCAGGAAATACAGTGAGGATGAGGAGGAGGAAGATGGATATTTGTCTATCAGGTGAGATCTGCTTTAGGCCCAATCATAATTCAACGCACAAAACTGTGAGGCAGAAACAAAGACACTGCCAGCTTATTTTTGAACATAATAGTTTATTGTTCAGCCCACAAATCAGGAGAGATTTCTAGGACCATGCATCTGATTTGAGTTCACTCTCCTTTGCAGGATTTGTATTTGAACAGTTTCGATGTAAGATTGGATCATAATGCTCCAAGGCTTAAGAATTAAGGGGGAAAAGGATTTGGCTTAATCATTTTAAACCCAGGTTAAATGCACATTTCATTCGTAACTATTCTAAACTGCTTTGTGGTGTCTGGCCCTGCAGGAGGTCCTCCAGATTTACAGATGACACGTCCCAGTCTTCAGATCAATTCTTCTCACAATGGGGAGACGTCAAGAAGAAAGAACCAAAGAAACCAGAGCCTGACTTTTATCTGAGCTCCAAGATGTCTTCATTTGAAGAGAGGTTAGCATCTTAATCAGTGCAGCCAGCCCACTGGTATTTGTAAAGGAGTAGTTCGGTGAAAATCAAAATGTGTTTCGCAATTATCACAGTTGTAAGATATGTTTTGCTCTTTTAGCTTAGAAGTGGTGCTAAGAGGCAGCACACACCACACATGTTAAACTGCATCCAAAACTACATCATGTCTGTGCCACCTCTATGAAAAGCTGCATACTATTTGAGCTGGTTAAGAGAGGTTTCAGTTTTATGGGGTTTGGGTTAATTTATGGAAGGAATCTGTACTTTATTGATGGTAAAATTGATTTACAGCTGTAAGATCATTTAAATGTTAATTGTTTTTTCCCTTTCTAACCACAGGAGCACAGCGAGGAGGAAAGCAGATCCAGGGCCTGTGTCCGTCTCTGATGATGCTCAGAAGAAGTTTGGTGGTGCCAAAGCCATCTCCTCTGATATGTTCTTCGGTAAACAGGATAGCTCTGAGGTAACTTGCTCTGTAAAAACCAAACTACATGCAATAGCTGTGGTCATATATGTTTGTTATGAATATTGTTTTTCTTAGCTGTTATTTGAAAATAGCTCATGAAGAATAATGTGAAATAACCGTGCTCCTGTTTTTGGGCAGTATGAAGCGAGGACTAGACTGGAACGCTTCTCTGGCAGTTCGGCAATTGGCTCAGCTGATCTGTTCGACGAACAGAAGAAGCAGACGAGTAAGTACTAAAAATAGGGACGCACTCCGCATAGACAAACGCTTTACTTTTCATTTCCGATTCTTAGAAGGAGGATTTTTAAGCAGTAATCTCCGATTCATATTTGTAAGCTCCAAACGTAAGGAACTTATTCGCTTGGGCAATAAAAATGACTTCAAAGCCTCTGATTTCTAATGAAACTAAGCAGATTCAGACTTTTTTGGGTACTCATAGCAGTGCTGTGGGGGGTTGAGCTTTGTTTCATTTTGTCGGATAAATTTGAAGCAGTGGATTGGTGATAAAACCTGGTTTGCAGTGTCATGGCAAATATAGTCAGTTAGCAGGCGTGTATTAGCTTCATTTACTTGGTCTGAATTCTTCTTCTTTAGTTTAACACTGGAGTTATGGGGCTAATGCAACTTGAGTGTAGTGTTCGGTCCAGGGTTCCAGGGCTACAGTACAATTTACATGTGAAATATAGCATGAGTGTTCTCCTACTAATTATTATGGAAAAGTACATAATGAGACCTGTGCTCATAAATCTGGTTCTCTCAGTTTAGTCCATGTGTCGTTCTGTGTTCCCTTACAGGCAGTTCATATAGTTTGAGCAATGTGCTGCCCAGTGCTCCAGACATGTCTCAACTGAAGAGTGGTGTACGCTCTGTGGCTGGCAAGTTGTCAGTCATGGCCAGTGGTGTGGTTTCAACCATACAGGTCAGTTTTCACCCACACTATCGTATTCTAACACTGACTACATGTCCTAAAGTATCTAAACACTCCCTATAAATAGTGGTAAAAGCTGCTATAAGATAAATGACTTGTGCTGACCCAGGTTTTTGAATGCATGCACCCAGCTTGAATGATCTACATAAAAAAATATCTGACACACGAGTTCCAATGCTCAAGTGCCAAGCACTGGCTGTAAGTGTACAAAGACTGGGCTGTGTAGCAGTGGAACTGTGTTCTGGAGTGATGGAGAACCTTTGGGATAAACTTGAGTGGTGATTTACGATCCAGAGCTTATCACCCAGCATCAGCACCTGAACTTGTGGTTGAATGTAATCGAATCCTTACAGTAATGTTTCAACATCTAATGCAAAGCCTTCTTAGAAGATTAAAGGCTGTTACTGCAGCATAGGAGTATACATCCCCTGTTCTTATTACGTAAATATTATCCATAATTCATTGTTATACATAAACACCCTTGCTTTTAGAAGAAACATTATATGAACAGGTGCCTTCAAACTGTTGGACATTTAATTTTACTCTATTTTGTGATTTTATTTTACTATTTTACTCTAGCACAGATAAAGTATTTGTCTGTGTGTTTTCTCTTTTGCAGGATCGCTACAGCACATGAGCCTTTACTGTGGAGCAGCATCTCTGCATAATGAAGAAACTGTATGTCCATATATGTAGGTCACAACTGCATTACAATCAAATGATTCATATATGTAGCTTCATTGGGTCCTTATGTAGGTTTACTTGCCTTGTCCCAGCCCTGTGAGGACCTGCTATGTTATTCAAGATTGAAAAGCTTATTTTTTTCTTTGTAAATTTGCGAAATAATCTTATAGTTTTTGTGGGCATTTTTGGCTATTTGGCTTTGAGTACAACTGTATTACTTGTTTTGTTTTGTTTTTGCTGTTGTAAATATTATATAGATTGTTTACATTTTTCCTAACCTGTTAAGTGCACACACCTAAGATTTTTCAAATGATGAAAAGGGAGATTCATAGAATTTATGAGCTTTACTTAAGTGCTCTTATATGCAGTTTTCTGCTGATCACTGAAAGACCAAATGTCATAGATGGATTTCCACCTTAAAATCACCTTAAAAAATGCTGCATTACATTATAAAGCACAAAAAAAATCTATAAAAAAGACATCTATGAGAAGGCATGCTATTGTTTATATATGTGTGTTATAAAAGTGTCTGACAATTTTTGGATATAAGGATTATATTTTGGATATTTTTGTGGTACATAAATGGATTGCTTAACAGGAATTGAAAATTGCACCTCTCTTATAGTTGCACTAGATGGCGGTGTTTAAAACAGGTGATTATAAGTTAAGCGCACCAATCACCTTTCGATTTAGTGGATGTTGCTGGGATGTGAGTGAACTTCAGTTCAACTTGAGTGGAAATCTGAACCAAACAGTCATTTAATTCCTTATTGGTAAAAAAAATTCCATTGACTTGTTTTTCTTTTTGTTTATATTGATAGATTCAGCCGTTGATTTGCAAGGCAGCTTTTGCTTGATTATATGCACTACAAAATTATTGTTAAGGAAAGATAGATTCCTATTATTTTCTAGTCAGCTGCAATTTTGTGTAAACTTTGAAGACGCATATTGAAAGAGCTTAAATACACTGAATGTCTATGGGAACCAAACCAGTAATTTCTTCTAAGAAGAAATTCTCAAGCTATCCTGGGAACATAATTTAGTTATACTCCCAAGCTGTATGCTATGTTTTATTTAGTAGCCCTCTAGGTCTGGTGCAGATCCCTAAATTAATTTAAACATTTGCACTACATGGGAAAATGTTTTGATTGGAAGGACTGTTTTGATTATTGTAAGTCAAAACAATGTATAAAAAACATTAATATTGAATACTGTCCATTTGCTGTATCTTGTGGGCCTACAAGAAGAAAACGGACCAAGGACATCAGTTTGAAACTGCCCATTATGTATTTTGGGAGGCTGGAGAGCTTTATGTTAACATTTCTTTAAAAAGTAACAATAAAAGGTTTAATACCTCTTTCATAATTTGTTTTTATGCAGTGTGTGTGCGTGTGTGTGCGTCGTGTGCGCGTGTGCTCTGACTGTCCTGTATTAACTTGTAGTAACTATATGGATTCACTAGAAGATCCTTGCATAAAGATACATTTCTTCTTCTAAATCTTGTGCAGTTGCAAAGAAAAGACTTGAACAATGTATCATCTGGTGATTTCTTGATTTACCTCATTAGATGAGAAATGTGGGTGTGCTAACACCCACTCTTTAGAGAAAAAATACATGATACATCACTGCCCTAAACACTGAATCCAGCATGCAGCAATGAGTTGGTCCCAGGAGAGTTACAGAACTGTGTTCTGTTCTACATTAGAGCAAATGATGGAAAATACTGCATCACAGTTCAGAGGGATTTTCTTACATCAGTGTTTCCACAACTGTGGTTCAAAAGGCCAAGTCCCTGCTCAATGCCGTGCCACGGATACACCCAGTCCATCTAATTGGCTCATTGAGTGTTAAATGACGTGAAGTGACAAGTTTTGCGTACATGGTGAACTCACCACATCACACTGTTTGAACAAAATTATTCCTATGTATTTAACCCATTCACCAAAAAAAGTAGTGGGCAGCCAGGAACAAAGAGTCCATGGAGCAGTGTGTGAGGACATTACCTTGCTTAGGTTCCTGGGATACAAACCCACAACCTTCTGATAGCAGGGGCTGTTGCCTAACCAACAGGACACCGGCAGCCACCACTACAATGTTGGGCGATCAGTCATTTTTCAAAATTTCTCAAAACTGACATACCCTAAAATATGTTACTTTTTCCCCCCAATTTTTTTTACATCTTTTTTTTACATTTACATTTTCCCTTTTACATTTTTATATTTTTACAGTTTTCTATTTCAACAAAGCAGGATGTACCTTTGAGACTGGTGTATAAATAACATTTGTTCTGTTTACCATTATTTTATTAGAGCGCCTTTTAAAAGCAATCTATATCGAATCATTTCTTGCAACTTGAACCGAGTTGAACCGAGCTGTGAGTTGATGTTTGTAATGTGTTTTTGAGACATCACTAAAACTGAATTTCAAATTGGCTGCTTGTGGGTCAGTTAGGATACGAACATAAATCAAGCAATCGATTAATTAATGAACTAATATTAATCATGGCATTAACATTATGAGTGTGTGGAAGGGAAAGGAACGCTCTGTTTTAAAACCGTAAATCTATACTACATTGAAAAAATATAAAAATAAATGATATGGGCTCTTTAAGTGGTGGGCTATGGTACCAGACTTGAGCTGAGCTGTGCTAGAGAGAAGGAGCGACGTGGCGTTTCTCCCAGAAATGTGAAGTTTCTGAGTAGAAAAGTAGCAGTGGGACTTCTAGGAGTGACTATGAAAGCTGCAAGGAGAACCAATGATCGATTAATGGTTTTTATTTCGAATTAGGAATCTCGAATTGCACTTTTATGCAGAAGCAGAAAAGTTAGGTTTTTGAGGAGTAAAAGTGTTAGCTTCTACTGCTAGCATAGATTTTCACCAAACCTCAGTATTTAAATTTAGCCTGCAAAATGCCCAGCAGTGAGGTGAAGCACAGAAAGGGGAAAACGACCAGCGCACATGACGGAGACACAACCGACACACCGAAACCAAGCAGCAGAAACAACGGGAAAAAGGATGAACAGGGAATTTCTCAACAAAATAGTGTGAGTGCTGAAAAACTTGGGCTAGACCTGAAGACCACAATCAGCCTTCTATCCCTGACTGCCTGCTGTCTGCTCGCAGGGTGAGTCTGTCTCTCGGTGCATAGATTTCTCTAAAACAAGCCTAAGAGTAGAATCTGTTAGTCTAAAGTCAGCTTTAAATACACACTCGAGAACGCGAATCGTTTACTTTTTACTAAATTGAGCTAAAGTAACCTAGAAAAAAACCGAGAAGTTCTGTGACCCCTCATACTAAACTCAGCGCGTACACCATATGAGGAAAAGTATTGGGACGTCTGACAATTTCACCAACAGCGGCCTTTATGACATCGTTCGATACATTCGGTTGAATATGGAGTTACCCATTTGTCCATACCGTGTATAAGCACGGGACCAGCAGGAGTTGTGGTTCTCTTTGTGTTTCATTCTTGATGTTAAAAGGCCAGACGCCAGAGGTTAAAGGTGTAACAAGTTTCAAAGCATTTACAATGCTGTCAGATTAAGCACAGAAGAAAAGGAATTAGCGACTAGCAATTAGTGTCAGTGGCTAATAAAATGTTACTTTCATCACATATATACTTGAGTGCAAGTGAATGTCTTAGGATTTGAAAATTTAAGAACAGAGAAGATACATCAAGTGTGTACTTGTGTGTGCATGAGTAAAGAGAAATCGCTGCCTCCAAACTATAAGTCTATTCATTTAATTTCAGGTTTGTTCTTCAGCAGAATGCCAGATTTACTGATCTTGAGGAAAAATACAGACATTTGTATGAGAAGGCAGCTAGCCTCCTGGTGTTAGAAGAAAAATTGGGTGCAGTTTCCCAAAAGGTGAGTGTCAAATATTTATCATGTGATTAAAGCCCCGGGGAACATGCTCCTGTTTCCTTTCAAAGTAGGTCCATCTTGCTCTTGTGAGAGAACGGTATACAGTAATAACAATAATTAACAGATTTTGCCAAAGTTCTCCTTCGATGTGAATTGGCCATTATAAGTTAATAGGCTATGTTTGATATTGCTTTCAGTTTTCGTGTCATAATAACGTATTTTACATTGTATTCCCTGAGACTTTAAAACCACATGTTGACTATAAACCTCCAGAGGTAGTATTAATGCGATTAGACACCATGTAATGAGTAAGCACAGTGTTTTAAGTTTCCCAACCCTGTTTTCATGATAGGCCAATTTCCTCTATCCCAATTATCTAATCACACCTGACAAAGGACAGGTGTGTTTGTAGCTGGAATAGAGTTGTCTTGGGGTCTGTATCGACTGGGCTGGAAAACAGTGGTATTTCATATTTAACAAATTGACTGAACATGATTCTGGTACCTCCACACCTACTCTAGGAGAGCTGTTGTAATATATTACCAGTTCTGCTCCTGCTTCGAAGTCTTATAAATACTAGAGCAAGATTTATTATTTATGTACTGATCAGATTCTTCTGACAGGAGCACTGGTGGAGGTAGACTACCATGGTTTATCTTGCTGCAGTTGAATAGGTTCAGTATGAGAGAAAATATACAATAGACTGTTTTTCTTCAGTTCTAGGAAATGTGTAGGGCTGAGTTTGCCTCCACAATTTCCTGAAAATCTTGAATAGCTGGATTAGTTGTGGGCACCCTCTATATTTGATGTCTGACTAAATTAATTTGAGTTTGTTACCTGAAGCATGAAAAAACATCTAAAGAATTTAGAGTACAAGTGTCATATTTCTAAAAACATGTATCTTTGCATGGAACCTGTTTCTGGGATTTTGTCTAAATTTGTGCTGAAAATAATTTATGGTGTGAAATCCCAGTTTCACTGAAATGTATTTTTTCGCAATTAAAATGATGCTGCTTATTAAGTTCGTGTAAACAAAATCGGAAGGCCTATTCTAGAGAAACCTACATATTCCTGACCACTCACAACAGTGATAGTAATCAAGTGTTCTAGAGGTTTAAAAGTGAAATCACAGCAACATATATCAGAGTAATGAACATTTTTGGCTAATGCCTGAGACATTCTTTCATAATAATATTTTGTGATGATGTTTTGGCCCAAAATTATTTGTATACTTTTCAGATATATTACAATTATACTGTCAGCATTTCAAAATAAAAACATTTAAATGTGTAGCTCATTTTGCTTAGCAAATCTTTGTGACTGAATTGATGAGTGGACACAGAGCAATGTTTCACAGCAAATGCCTCTGAATGAAATTGTTTACATTGATTAATTATGCAGAAATATAGGAAATTTGATTGTTATTGAATGCTATAAACACAAGCAGTTTGGTTTAGATGTGTTTTGGCATGCATAGTGCTGTGAGAATGTGATAGACACTGCAGAGCAAGAACGAAAACACCCTCTCTTCTGTTATGGGTGCAGCTGGAGGCCTCAGAAGACCACCTGAAGGAGGCACTTTCCTCTGCTACCTTGGCCACCAGGATGGAACAGGACATCACATCTCTAAACGCGATCATTGCGACGATGCAGGATGACCAGGAGACATCTTCACATCGTCTCCAGAGGGTAAACGAGCATTTCCTGAACGTGACGGAGGCATGGCAGGACAGGCTTGGCGTGATCACAGATGAGCTGGCCGCTCTTAGGTCTGAGTCCCGTTCTATTCATGGACGCATGACTGAGAAAGTGAATGACGCGGAGGGCCGTCTCCGTGCTCTGACTGAACGACTGGAGGAACTGGAGGATGGCACAAGAAGAAATGCCCGTCTGCTGGAACGCACGGAGGAGGAGGATGCCCAGCAAGTTCAGAAGCAGTTGGACTGGAACACCGGACAGGTGACTAGGCTTCAGGAGCATCTGAAACAACTGTCCAGACAGGATGCAGACCTGCAGGAGAAGCTGGAGGAGATGGAGCCCCGGGCTCAAGAATGTGTAGCTCATCTGCCAACTGTGGAGGATGCGGTGAGGTCCATCCTCAGGTTAGGAGCAGACTTGAGCAGTACAGAAAGGAGAATAGAGGAGCTGACCTTACAGGTTCTGGGCACAGAAGACAGCATGCTTAAAGCCTTGGCTGAAATCCTGGAGCTCAGGCAGGCTCTTGATGAGCTGCAAGTGGATAAAAGTGCAGTTAGATTGGACAACGAGCTTGAGGTCATGCTGGAAGCCATTAAAGAGCATCTGCACAGAGAAGAGGATCTGGATTCTGCAAGAGAACCTCAACTAGAAAAACTAAAAGTCTTTGAGAATAATGACTTAGCAGGTCTAGATGTTGATCATATCGAACAATTAAGTAATACAATAAAGGAGATGGAGAAAATTGTTTCCCTGGAATCAGCACTTGACACCAGTGAAGTTCAGAATACAGGAGCCGAGGAGGATCCTTTGATAGAGCTAAAAGACTTGCTATGATTTTTGTGGCT
>JBBKCR010000122.1:21353081-21399134 GCA_037577295.1 Ladigesia roloffi | reverse complement strand
ACCAATCCTAAACTTTGGGGACACTGAAACATGGTAGTCCTGTATCACAAACTTGGCAAAGAATAAAGACCCACTCTATAGTAGTAGGTTTCATATTTATGCCACTGCAATGATATACTATTATGAATGTAACAAAAAAGTGCACTGTCACTGCCGTATAGTGATCCCAAATTATAACATTCAGTTTGCACATGGTTTCAATGTAAAAATTTGTATACATGCTTGTATTCATGTTCAAGTATCTTGTAATAAGGTAAATTAATTAAAGGAGTAGTATTGGCTTTATTGGCTATTGGCTAAAATAACATTTATATCTTTTGTATACCTTTTATGATCTTGAGACATTTCTCATTTTGTATTGTGTGTGGGATTTGTGCATAATGAGACAAATTATTTTGGATTCATTGTAAGGTTCAGAATGTTTGTCTGACAATTGTTTTCTAATAAAGAATGTAACATTCAGGACTTGGAAGTGATTTTTATTTTAAGATCATTAAGATAAAAAGAAATAAGCCAACTGAAAGTACTGTAGAAATGTAGAAGGTACGTGTTCCTTATGAGCGTAGGCCACTTTTTGTTGATCAGACTTTTCATTGATTCTAACATGGATATCAATTGAGTTTGTGCACATCTATTTTGTATGTTCTGTAAAATTCAGAGTAGATGATATGCTGCCTGTGACAGGTGTTTCCTGTTTTAATAAATTAATTAGTTAATCGTGAAATGCAAATATCAAAAATGGGTGCATTAACTCATATTCATTTCTAAATACTAATAATATATTTTGTTCTTAGTCCTGGATAGTCTGTATTTTTTTGTGTTGTAACTGTTTATTTGAAATTTTCTGCAAAAAGAGGTGGTCTAAATGACAAGTGCATACAAATCTACATTGCTTAAAATGTCCTAGATACTTTAGGTAAATTAAATTATGTTGACGGGTAAATGACAGTGTTAAATCTACATCTACATAAAGGAGAACAGTGTGAATAGAAAATGCTCACCACCCACTCCTGAAGATCTCATTTCCTGCTGAAATTAGTTACAACCAAAAACTAACAACTAACTGTCCCCTCTACCTTGCCTAACTCACGTGACCCAGTCACTTAAGACCTACTGAAGAAATTCATTCATTTAAGCTGTTTTGTGGTTAGGACTGGAGGTGGATGTGGATCTCCAAAACCAGGGTTGGAGGGCTGGTGTCCAGCAAAAGTTTGATGTGTCTTCTCCTTAAACATTCACTGAAACTGACAATTACCTGACGAGGTAAACCAGGCGTTTCTGAGAAGGTAAATCAAAATGTGCTGGACCACGGACCTCCAGGACTGGAGTTCAGTACAATATGAAAGGAACAGAATCTTGTGACTGTGGAGAACATTCTGGATTAAGAGGGAATGTTTTAGATCAAGTCTAGGATAGTATGTATAATGTAGAATATTTAAAAACATTTTGAATGGATGAGAACATTCTAGAACTTTTGTTGACAATTAAACTCCTGTATGGGGTATCAGCCCAACGCCGGGGTTGGTGTTTATTGTGTCGGTGAGTGTTGAGTCAATGTGCTCCGGGTGCTCGAGCCTAATCTTCATTGAGGCATAAAGTGAGCATTCATGTGAGAGAAGAATGTCTAAATGACTTCTGGAATCATTAGGCACGTTCATGAGTGAAATATCACTATCTGTGTCTTCTCTCCTGCTATAGTGCGAGGATGTCCAGGTTCTTCTGCAGAGCGAGGAGCTGAAGTCACCTTCGTCCCAGTTAAGTAGGCTGGAGCAGGAGGTGATCCACCTGCTAGATTGGTCCTCTGGTCTGACTGATCGACGGCAGCAGATGCAGGAGAAGCTGGCTGCTCTTCTGCATGCTGTGGAGCGCATTGAGAATCGGACTACCACTATCTCCAGTGACATGACGGCCAGAGTGGCCTCGGTGAGGACAGACGTGAGGCGCATGGGGGGCCTGGAGGCCGAGGTGGAGGCTTTACTCACCCGGACAGGACAACTGGAAGAGAAGGTGGCTCAGGCTGAGAGACAAATGGTCAAACGAGTTGGTGAAGTTTTAGCTGGTAGCATCGACCGCATTTCCAGTCTGAAAAGCTCTATGGGGAAGAACAGCCAAAACCTGGAGCAAATTCGCAAACGCATCCCAGAGCTTTCTGCTACGGACAAGAAACTTTCTGAACGCATTTTGGCTTTGGAGAGCAGCCGGGCCAAGCTGATCAAGACGGTGACCTTTGCGAGTGACCTCAAGCCTAAAGTGTTTACAATCAAGCGTGATTTTGCCATGCTGGAGCCACAGCTGGCTGACTTGACACTTAGGATTGGCCATTTGGCCGAGGACATGATGAAAAGGGAGGAAGACATAACACAGATTAAAGAGGATTTATCCAAACTTATGACTGAACGGGGAGACCTTAAAAAAACTCAGGAGGAATTAGCTGTGAAATCGGATTCCAGTGACCTGTTGCATCAAAGTGACCTCAGTAAAACACAGAATCAGACAGACTGACCTATACCATAAATAAGATTGTTTCGAAATTCTTAAATGTTTGTGGGCTCACACTATATTAAAATGATTGTTTGAAACCTGGAATATATTTGCCACCATATTTTCTTTAAAGTAGTTTTTTCCCCCCTTTTAAATAAAAAGTGGGCCATAAACACTGAAAAAAAATGTATCACTTACTTCCTCTGTCCATACCAATAAAGTGCGGGTCAACTTGTCACTTACAGGTACCTAGGTTGAGGCACAGATTAGGCAGGATTGGATTGGCCTTTTAGAAAAAATTGCAAGTGAGTTTTGGTTGGGCGGGGAGGGCTTAAGGTGTCCAACAATTATCAGGCAATGAATAACTTAATAGTGTAGGGTCAGGTGGGTTCCAGGTCATTAATTAAGATTTTGCGGGATGAGTTTGCTTTCATAACAGATCGGGTGGGTGCCATAAACCACCCTGACTCATACAAAATTACGTCCATAAATTCACTGTTTCTGTGGTATCTACAATTATTGCGAGTCCAGCTGTTTAGCCCCATCCATTCACATCAAATTGGCACCACTGAGCAAGGTACCATCCCCACACACTGATTCCTGGGCAGTGTTCCTGGCTGCCTGCCACCTTACAGGGTTACATACATAGAATGAATTTCATGCTGTTGTGTGTTCACTTAAGACAAAATGTCGCTTATACTTTTGAATGAGGCACATTACATAACGTCTTTGAAATTTGAATACATCAATGTTTTTCTGTTGCTTTCCCCAATTTAGTAATGTCTGAACACATCAACTTGCTAAAATGTCCCTAATACCATTAGTACTGATAGTCATCAGTATCTGCAACTTTCCAAGCTGCTGCTAATGCAGTGTCGCAAATGACTGCATGCACTAACCACCATTTCTGAAACAGTAGCATTGTGTTGAGTGAGTGATGGGGGAGATGTAGGGCCCTCCTGGGCCTACCAGAAAAACAAAGCTAATTGAGCTCAGTACTAAAAATGGCATTTTAATTGTAATGGATGAACAGTGCTGTTTCTGGTTAATAAAACCAGAAATAGGCAGATCTCAGGGAAAAACAATAAAATATGAATGTCCTAAAGACAGGTGAGCCCAATGAATTCACCAAACACTCTCAATAACATTTTAAGTCATTGAAACCAGTCATGTTCATCTGTGAAAACGGCCAGAGGGGTTTCACTGTAGGTTTTCAATAAAAGGTCAAAATGTTTACTGTTGTTCCAAACTGTGACTTCCATTTGCTCTTATGTTCTGAACTGTCTGAGGTGGAGGAAATGGAGGGGTCTGGAATTTTGCAAGCTACTGCCCTACCCACCCCCACCCCCACCCCCTGAAGCCAATCACCATAAGCCACCACCATGTGTTTGAAGGTATTCTCGATGACAAGTGACTTTTCACTTAAACATTCCAACATCATGGCTATTAAAAGACTTGGACAAGCAAATACTACAAATTGTTCTGTGATCGCTTGGAAACCGAAGACTGGTTTAGCTTTTCTTTGTCTTCATTAGTACAACAAACCTTTGTGTTTAAATAGGCACTCAATATTTCATAATATTTAACATTAATAAATTAGTCTACAGTTACTGTGATACTCATGCATATGTATGTAGCCCTAAAATAACCAAAAATGATTCACATCAAATATTTTATTGGAAAAACTGAGCAATGATGACACATTCAAAATATTGCAGTTGGGTTTGGAAGACAACTTGTATCAACAACATATAAAAAGTTCAAAGGGGAAGAAACTACAGTGCAGAGAACGTATTCTTGAGATTCACAGTTCAGTCTCCTTTTCCCAACAGCTTTTCTTATCCCTGTTTTTTCAACTATATGATACTGGATATCCTTCTACTCACTGCCCTTCCCTTTTACTACCAGTTCCTCAACTATTTGCTCCTCGACCACCTCCTCTACTGCTGCTTCTTCCTCATTTGTCTCCTCCTTCTTCTTCTGTTGTTTCTTCCTCAACAACCTCCTCATTTACCGCCTCTTCCATTCCTGTAGCATTTTCTGACTCCTCCTCCCCATGGCTTTCTTGTTCCTCAGGTTGCAATACGGGCTCTTCTGTAACCACACCATCCCCAAAGGCTTCCAGCTTCTGCTCGACTGCTTCTAACCTGGTATTGGTGCTGTCTAAAATGGCTATTCTGGTTTGGAGCTCCTCCAGTGTGCTCCTCAGTGCGGCCAGCTCTTCCTTTAGCTCCTGGTTGGCCTTCTTAGATGCATTGCTCTGGGTAGCCAGAAAACTGTGATGAGAGTCATATTGAGCAAGAAGTGCCTCGAGTTTGCCCGTCTGCTCTGTGGCAGAAGTTGCCAAAACTACAGCACTGTCCTCTGCAGCCTTCACCCTGACTTCCAGATCATCTCCCCTCCTCTCAGCCTTGGCTAGTTCTCCTCTCAGCTCTGTCTCCAGACTCCGGAGGCTCTCGCTGGCCTGGTCCTGCCCGCCCTGCAGGCCTTGGACATGGTCTGCCATGGTCTGCACACTGACTTGTGCTGTTGAGACTTCCTGCCTCAACAGTCCTGCAGTGCTTTGCACTAAAGACCTCACTTTTTCTATCTCCTCTGACAAGGATGCCACTTCCTTGTTCCTAGTCTGTAGCTCTGTCCCCACCGCTGCAATCTGTTCCCTAAGAACACCCATGTTGCCCTCTGCAATCTCATTGGCTGTGTGGAGCTGAGCTACAGTGGAGGCAATGGAAGTGAGCTCCTGTTTGAGGGGCTCAGGGTTGTTCTGCACCTCCAGCCGGGCTCTGAGCTCAGTGAGCTGGGCTTGGACTTCACGCTGGGTCCCGGCGAACTCCGCCACACTGTCGGCGATGGAGCGGCTCAGTTCAGCCAGGCGATCCTCCAAGGTACGCTCAAGGGAGGAGAAATCGTTCACCCTTGCCTCCTTCACTTCCCGAATACCCTCAGAGAGGTCGTGGAGGATTTCGTTCTGGAGCTTCTGGAGAACCTCCTCTACACGCCGGGTCTCGGTCTCTCCCTTCCGCACAGCCCGGGTAGTGCTGTCCAGCTCAGCCTGGGAACGGCCCACCGCCATCTCCAGACCATCCAGAGAGGACTTCATAGAGTTCATCTACAAAAGTGAGAAGAGTTACAGAATCTTTATTTTATCACTTACGTATAATATGAATCACTCAAATTACTACTATTATTGTTGTTGATATGATTATAATAAAAATAATCCAAAGAACAAATCATATGCCTTGGCTACCAGTATTGTACAGTATTGGGTACAGTATTGTATTTATCCCTTAGGATACATATCAGTATAAAATATTATTTCCCTTCATATAGATTACATGTACTGCAGAGCAAACTAGAACCACCATTTAAAAAAACCCTTAAACATTTTTTTGGAACACCCAATGTCTGTGTTTTTTGCTATAGATGATGAACATGAAAAAGTGGCAGAAAATTACATAATGTTGAGTTGGCATTGTGGGGGGGGTGCTTGGGGGGCACAGACCTTAAATCCAGTGTAAACTGGTCTGGGACATGAATGAATGGATCAGTGAAAGACCAGAGATATTTTGCAGCAAAGTCAAAAGTAACTGAGTGTACTAAGCAGAAGAAGGCCTAAAAGTAGTGCAGGTTAAAATCTTCTTTAATGCAAGTCACCAAGCAATAATGGGGTAAAGGGGGAGGGGTGTCTGACCTCCTTCCACATTTCCTAAGTTTAAAGAGTCTGTTTTGTTCTCTATTATGTAGCCCAAACAGTGTACATAGATCGCCCTCCCCACAATTTGTACATCAAGAAAATGGACAGGTCCTACCTGCTGAAGTGCCTGATGAACTTTCTGTCCCACGTCTGCGTTACTTTGGATGGATTCCTGATGTCTCTGGCTGATTTGTTTGACCTCTGTGAGAGCCTGCTGGACGTAAAACGACGCGAAACCAGCTCCAGCTACTAAAGCCAAATAACACAGTCCAGATATGAGTTTGGCCAGTCCCCCCGAACCGGACCCGGAGCTGCAGCTCGGTACCGGCGCACTGTCTAGTTTGCTCACTTTGGGGCTCTTTTTCGCCACGTCATCTTGAGGGGTTGCGGAGTTTTTCTCATTCGAGTTGGAGTTTTTATTTCTGTTTTTTCCAGCCATTTCTTATTCCCGGCTCCTTGAAATAATCGCGTAAAAGTTTTTACGAACTCACGACTGTCCGAGGAGCTGCTGAAAATACGCGATGAAGCGTCGGGAGCTGCGCGTTATTTTTCCTCACCCGTATTCCTACAAGCCCCGCCTTCTATTGCTTTTTAGTGGCTAGTCTCCCGACAGAAATGAACCATTAACCAATCGTAGCCCAGCACGCAGCAGCTACTGACTAATCGCCTGAAGGCATGGGGCGGTTCTTCTGACTACGGGTGGACTAAAAACAACTATTGTGATCAAAGTGGAAGACAGGGCGTCTCTTCTTCATAAGGGGTTTACATTCTAAACTATTTTGAGTTAACGAGATTTAAACAATGTTTAGTCTAAAAAATGACTATACACCTACCGTGGAATAAATATCAATAATGTTTAGACCCTTTAAATTGAGGGATTAACTCGGAAAGTGAGCTGGTCAGAAGTGATAGAAGCTCAGTATAGAAAAGACTGATGTAGAAATATTTGACCTCTTTATTATTAAGTATTTGGGCGACTTTTTGACACATTGCAATAGCCCAAATCTCTCAGATTTAGAAGAAGTCAAAGGACTTTATTTAAATATGCCTTTTCTTTCAAAATTGGCCGGTCCCCAGTGCAAGTGTGGTGTAAAAATGATTAAATCAGGCGCTCCTTGATCGTGAAAACATGAATTAGTTGAGCTCACAAGTACACATGCTGCCATAAACTGTAAAATTTGGTGTGTGCACTCAAAGCGGAGACTGGCTGAGCTAGACCTCCCTTTCCCCTCCCCTCCGACGTGGCAAATTACAGCTCCTCTCAGAACTGCGAACATCGAGAAGCTCTCTCTCTCTCTTCCTCCCTCTTTCTCTCTCACACACACACAACCACATACAAACTCACACACAACCTCAGATCAGTTCCTGATGTGACAAGAAAACTTTTCAGGATACAAAGCGTGTTTCTGTTAAATGATTTGGATGCGTTTTTTAATGTCCTAAAATTTTTTACCTAAATAGGGGACATGGCTAACACACACGCACACACTTAGCGTCTTTAACAGCCTTTTCAGCCCGGAAAACCACTATGAACATTAAAACAAAGCTAATTTCCCTGAAAAAATCATTCTGACTGGCCACAGTGTGCTTTCAACCACCAAAATAAGATAATAATTCTATTTTGTAATTATATGTTTAAAATATTATATTTATATTATTATATTACTATTAATATTACAAAGAAAATTAGATATATGTTAAATGGAAGATGCAGCTCTGTATGGCTTCAAAGCTTTGTTTTGGACATTTTGTGTGCAAATCATGTAAACCAATGTTTCACTGCAAATAGTACAATGTTAACTGGCAAACTTACAAACATTTTTTCTTTGTGATTTTAATGCCAGCCAAACATTTAAAAAGATGTGCCAGCCTGGCGTTTACACAGTGTTCCATTGTATCTTTTAACAGATTTGGGAAGCAAGCAGTGAAAAGTGGTGCTGTTCTTGCCTGATATAAGATTTCAGTTGTTCCACATTCTGGGGTCTCCTTTAATTTGGATTTTTGATTTCATGATGTGCTCGATGTTTTCAGTGAGCGACAGGTCTTGGACTGCAGAAGGCAGTTTACCATCCAGACTTCAGAATGTAGTTTGGGACTTGTTGAAAAAACAAGGCCTTCCCCAAAAATGTTGTCACCTGGAAGACCTAAAACCTGTCATTCAACATCAATGGTGCCTTTCAAGATGTACAGTCTACCTACATGATCCATGTGCACTTGCTAAGTAGCAACTGCTGTTTTTAACTGTGCTGATAACAAGCCAGATGAACATGGTGTCCATGATTTCGAAAAAAAAAGTTAAAACTCAAATAAATTTTCTTCAGACTACAGGACAGCTTTCCACGTCACTTTTAACAGTTTGTGTTAAATGAGCTCAGAAGGCTGCAGAGATTCTGAAAAATGTTTATACATTGTTTCTTCTTTGCATGGTGTCCAGAGGACTGTTCCTAAACCCTTACAGTGATTTCCACTACATAATCGTGTGTGTACAGGCAGTGCTGCTTGAAGACCCAAAGATCTCGACTGTCCGTTACTAGTTTACAGCCTTGTGCCTTGTGCACAAAGATTTTGGCCAATTCTCTGAATCATTTATCAATAATATTATTACCACACCTGATTAAAAAAGTCTTGAATCCTCCCTTTATTTAATTCTGAGAGACTCTGCCTTGCTTTTTTTACCTAATCATATCACTCACCTGTTGCAAATGGACCTGATTTGCTGTGAGATATTCTACCTTATTTTATTCCAGTCCAACACTTTAGCTGTGTCTCTAATCGCGCATTTGCAAACTTTGAACACTATGTTTTCGTACATAAAAATGTAATGTGAAATGATGAACACTATTCACAAAACGGACGCCATTTTGACTACGTAGAGGAAGGGAGGAGACTTTCGACAAGTTTTCAGAGTTGAATAATGGCAGCCAACTGTGAAATGCCAGTGCAAGCCCAAGCAGATGTAACTGTTTCGTATGAATGCAAAATAATGTCAATAAAATAATTTTACTGGTGTATACTGCGGTGTGCTGCCTGTCACTCTCTCCCCCTCTCTGCCAACATTTATGGATAATTTGTTTGAGTTTGCAATTATTCAGAGATTACACATGTAAATGTTAGCAGTTTTTAGCTAGGTAGGCAATCGTACAGAGGTTCACGTATAAATGTTCTATGTTGTAGTTTGTACATGTTTACTTACTCATTATTGTTAGTTCGTCACTTCTGCTAATTGTAAAACTTAAATGTTCCACTTCAAACAATAATTACCCACAGCAGTGTGCACACTATGCACTCACATAAGTGTGTGGTTGGAGATATGCCTTTTGTATTTTGTTTGTTGTCCATTCTTAAAAAAAGAATTGAGCAGATATATATGTTGTTATGTTCAGGGGTCATATATTGGTTTATTGAGAGTATTAATCACACTCTGTTTTTATTTACATTTTGAACAAAACTGAAATACAGACTCTTATAGGTTTTACAAATTGTTGTGATTACTGCTGTGAGGATTTGCATTCAGCCATTAGTGAGTATTAGTGATGTCAGGTACTAATTCTGTTTATTAGCACTTGTGTCAGTTATAGCACTGAAAGATTTGTTTTGTTTGTTTGTTTTCTATTTTGTATTACCTTATCTTAGCTGATGTACGTAACACATGAGGAATTATGACACTTTTTGATGATGAAAATGTGTGAAGTATTGAAGGTGGCTCCCTATAGTCGCACATTTGGACAGTCTGAAATTCTCTGCATTTAACCAGGTCACCAAGTGCACCAGTGGACAGCCAGCGTCAAGGCACCTGGCAGGCAGTGTGTGGGTACAATACCTTCCTCAATGCTACCTCTCGCATTCCTGGGATTCAAACCCACAACTTTATGATTACAGGGACAACTTCATAACCATAAGTACCCCATCTGTTTGTGTATGAATGCATGTATGTATGTGTGTGTGTGTGTGTGATTAGTAGCATTCTTTACAGTGTAAAGTTTTTTTCTTCTTTGTCCTACTCACTTCTAACTGTTAACACCTCCATAATTAACCTCAGTTATTGTTGCTCTGTGCATGCCTGTGTTTTGGAAAATCAGGGTGTTGCCCAATCCCCCTCTTTGATGTGTGACAAGACATATCAAAAAACAGATTTCCAGGCTCATCTTTATAACTGTAAGCCACCTCCCACCCCACACATTTTGACTCAATCCACACACTTATTCCCACCCCACAAACTTGGATACTTTAAATGCTGCATTCACTGATCATCGCTGGTGGAAATCATGGCAGTGAAGCATTTATTATTTGCCTTGGCAGTTCAGTACCATTGTTATAGTGGACGTGTACATTCCCACAGATGCTAATGCTAAGGAGACGCTACGCGAGCTGTACGATGCCAACAGCGATCTACAATCCCAACACACTGAAAGGTTTCTCAAAGTTGCTGGTGACTTTATTCAAGTAAACTTAGAGTATTTTCCCAACATATCGACTTCCCAACCATAGGAGCTAATATACTGGACTTGGATTACACAAATTCCAGAGCAGCATACAGAACATCCTGTCGTCCCTGTCTCTGCCTTTCTGACCACGCCACAATAATGCTCAATTCAGCATAAAGCCCACCGTTGAAAAGAGCAAAGAAGAAAAAAAAAAGAGCAAAGTCTTTACAGCCTCACAAGAACACCAAGAAGATCAACAACCACTTCACCTGTTTGAGGGATGCAAGACGCATGTTGCAGGCCATCCAAGCCATCACTGACTACAAGACCCGGCTGCATGCATGTGACATTGATGCCTCTCTCCCAGGTGCACTCAACACTTTCTACACCAGGTTTGAGGCCCAGAACATCGAACCAGCGCAGAAGACCACCCTCCTTCCAGATGACAGGGTGAGAAAGACTCTTGCCAGGGTCAAACCACGCAAAGCCGCTTGACCAAACAAAATTCCCGGATGTGTGCTCAAAGCCTGAGCAGACCCACTAACTGGCATCCTAGTGGACATCTTCAGCACCTCCTCAGCCAAGCTACCACCCCCAGTGCTTCAAATCCACCACCATCAGACCAGAGAGGTCCACCCAGTAGTACTTACTCCAATCATCATGAAGTGTTTTGAGCGGCTAGTCCTCAGCTACATCAAGAATCAATTCACCCTCACACTGGACACACTGCTGTTTGTGTACCGTTCAACAGGATCCTGGACTTCCTCACTGGAAGACCTTAGGCAGTCCAGAACCATCCCACTGAGCAAAGGTGCTCCTGAGGGATGTGTACTGTGTCCACTACTCTTCACATAGATGACACATGACTGCACCTCCAGCTCCTGCACAAACCACATCATGTTTGCAGATGACACCACAGTTGTGGGGCTTCTCTGGGACAAATAAAATATGAAGTACAGAGGGATGGTGTAAAATCATGTTGATGAGAAGATGGAATAGATTATAATTTTGTGTGGGTATTTATATAGTGTGTGTGTGAGTGTGTATATACACACACACACACACACACACACACACACACACACACACACACACACACACACATATATAGATCTGTACTGTATGTGCGAATTGTTATTGCCTCCCTATGTGCCCCCTTATAGTATTGTATTTTATTTTTAAATTGAGTATTTAGATTTGTAAATTATTTAGATTTGATAAATATACAGGTTAACTTCCGCTATTTTCACCCTTATCGTTGATCTGTTTGAATGCTGCTGTTTCGTGTTTTATGGTCTGGGAGGACGGCATTTCAAGCGTCGCTTGTGTAAGCTGTATATGGCTGAGATACAAAGTAAAGCTTTACTTACTTACTTGCATTAACTCCACTTTCACGGCTGCGTCCTATTATATACACTATTTAGTTGGGTAGTGGCTGTTTGCTATTTGCGACGCGGCCCTGTATGAGCCCCTGCCGCCAGGTGGCGCACACACGTGAGTCTGAAGCAGAGTTCCCGCCACTCGTAGTGACGTGCGTGAGTCAGACATGGCGACCGCTAGCAGAGCGTACAGTAATGAAGAGATGATTAACAGATGGAGTTTCGACTTTTACGCCTCCAGAGCCCTCGACGCGTTCCGAAATGCAGATTATGAAGGTTTCGCTCAGTTCGGGGACGTTATAAAAGGTGAGTGGGATTGTGTCGGTCCAGGAGTATGTGTTAAAAGAGTTTACCCTCAACTCTTAACAAGAGGATTGCTGTAGCTTCTGTGGTTGCAGCAACTGCAACCACAACAACAACCCCCATAACAACAACACAGATAGGAGCGTTCAATTCCGGTGTGATACGTTCAATACATGTTCAGAGGCAGTGTAGCATGGTCATAAACAATGCTGGTATAAACAATAACGAAATAGTTACGATGCTCTTAGTTGCATGGATTTGATCACTGACAAAAAGATGGTGAATACTGATCTGAATTACTGGCGACAGTTTTGCATTTCATGCACTACTTTAAACATTGTTTTCTCTGTAATGTTTGATTCTGTTTTGGTCATCACTACATAGTGTTTGTACATTAAAATAGGGGGGCGGGGTGTTAACTTCTATAGTTTGATAGCTCCATTGTTAAACTAAAGAAACACTGTTTGGTGACCAAGCATGTCTTGGCGGTTCTGGGGTGGATGGGGAAATTGTTAATTCGATTTTTTGCCAAAAGTCTTTTAAGCATGTACTAGTAGAAATCTAACGAGTGTTTGTAGTTTTGTATGGACTTTTCACACTATTCAGTTAAGGCAATGCGACATTAAAATGCATGTGAGACTTGTTTACTAGATTTCATTAGGAATGGGTGTCTTTAGAATTTTACTGATTTCGATACTGAAAGGGTTCATTGATGAACAAGCTATTAAGAAAATTGTTTCCTGATGCTGCCTGTTTTTTAAATATCTCATAACAGTAACCTGTAATAAACTTGATTTCATTTACTCAATGTGTTTCATTTCTTTTGTATTTTTAGCTTTAGTAATCAGACCCATTGATGGAGACTCTGACATGAAGACCAAACTGCGATTTATACAGTTCCTCTCACAGATAAATCATGGAGAAAAACTCGGTCAGTCTGCCTACCGTTACTGTTTGAATTAGATTTTGTTTGATTTATTTTAAACACTTCTGCTAATGACTGATTGTGTTCATTTTGCAGATGATTTATTTCACAACCGCTTGACACCTCTGCAATTGGCCTTGAAGACTTTGGAAAGAATCTGTGTAGAAATGGAGGTTTCACAGAGTGACCTTGAGCAAGTCCACATTTCAGTCAGAGAAATGGTGAAATTGATCCTCATGCACTTAAGTGTTTAAAATTACAACTGACTTAATTGTCACCGTGTATTGCATTACGTCATTTTGTTGTGTGAACTCGATATGCTATTGGTTAACATAAAAAAGCCCAGTATTATGGTTGTGTTGTAATAATGAGAAATTGGATTTAATGAGCTGAGATCATTGATGTGAGTTTGAAATTTATCTAATGAAAGTTATGTGGGCAGTACCAAAATCTGAACACAAGTGGTCCCCTTGGAAACATGTGACCAATGTAAATGTAAGCAGTTTGTTTTGACTGCCAATGACTAATTTTAATTTTATGGGTTAACATAAAAAAGCCCAGTATTATAGGATGTGTTGTAATAATGAGAATTAATTAGCTGAGACCTTGTATCATTGATGTGAGTTTGAAATGTATCTAATGAAAGTTATGTGGGCAGTACCAAAGTCTGAACACAAGTGAAACATGTGACCAATGTAAATGTAAGCAGTTTGTTTTGACTGCCAATGACTAATTTTAATCCAGGTGTAAACCGGGTTTCAAGATCAAGATTCAGTATTGTTTATTTGTCACATACACAGCTATACAAGTACAACATGCAATGAAATTCACCACGAATAACAAGGCTGTGCAAAATTTCGAAACAGACATAAAATAAAATAAGAAATATTCAGTGTAATAGCAGAAATATATATAGTGAGGAACAAAAATATAGGTGAGGTAAATGAGAATTGGAATGACCAAATGTGCATATTGTGATAATAGACATATTGAACAAGTTTGACATTTTGTGCGGGGTAGACATATTGCTCACAATAGACATACTGTGCAAAATAGAAATAATTGTGCAAAATAGACATCTGAATGTATAGTGTACATGTGCATAGGTATTTATATGCATGATAAAGTTGAGGGTAGAAGCTCATCCTGAGACTCTCTGTTTGTTCTGTAAGGCTCCTGAAACGTTTGTCTGATTTAAGCAGGTGAAATAGACAGTTACTATGGTGGGATGGGTCTAATGATCCTGATTTGTCTTGTCCTGCATCTCCTGGTGTAGATATCTTTGAGAGATGGCAAAGTTGATCTGCTGCAGCTTTCTGCAGCCCAAACCACTCTCTATATACCCTTAATATCCTGGACACAGCTGTTCCATACCAGTAGGAGATTTTCTGCATCAAAACAATGTCTGCAGAACCAGAGTAAAATAATCTTTAGGATCACATGAAAAAGTCTGAATTTTCTCAGCTGTCTCAGGTGGTAGAGATGCTGCCTTGTCTTCATGGACAAGGTTTGAATGTTGACAGTCTGTGTTAGATAATAAGAGATGTGTACACCGAGGTATTTGTAGTCGCTCACCCTCTTCACTGCAGTCCCCTTAATGTCGAGGGGGGTATATCACTGCTGCTGACTCCCACAACTTTTTTCAAAATGGGTGAGCATTTAATTAGTCAATGAAATCAGAGTTTGCATGTGCAGACGCGGTGTACTTAATTTTAAGATCCATAATGGTATGCAGTCTACTCCCCATTTTGAGTGCAACTTGACTCGCTTCCGATAATGGCGCTTGGCTTCCTAAACTTCCTTCACTGCTTCTGCCACATCATTTAATTTGGTGCTTTAACATGTTTATGGAGTGATTCCAAGAAATGGTTTGCCAACTAATTAGCTGATGTTTTTAGCATTTATGCTAGCATTAAGTCATTTTCAATTGGAACCTGTAACAACAGCTTGATTGGTCACACTTGCTTGGTCACTTTAGTGTACAGCTTTTTATGCTATTGTATGTGCTGTTTATGTATGTAAAATGAAAATTGTGTTTGTTTGCAGCTTGTTGTTATTTGTATCAAGAATGAAAAGTTTGAGAAAGCAGAAGAGATGCTGCTCAAATATTTTCCCACAGGAACACACAGAGTTAGCAGCAAGGTAAGCTGCTCATGTTCTTGTAAGAAAAGCTTAAAGTAGTTCCATTCAGTGCTCAACAATAGCTAGATATTCTTTAATATATATTCAAACTGTTTTTGGGATGAATGTTGTTTTATTTTGTTCAGAGGACTGGATCTTCCTTTTTGATTATCTAATGGAAACTCTGAATTTTCATGTTTTGTAGCAAAAACTCTTTGAGGATCTTATCAGAAACCGGTGCAGTGCACATTCTTTTATTAAGTCGATGTCATACAGTGAATTCAAACAGGATATGTTGGACTTCATTGAGAAGCTCTACTGCTTTCCAGAGCCTTTCCTAATCAAGGTCAGATGTTCCCTTCAGTTTATGACAATTCAATTGATAAAATGATAACCATAGTTATTTAGGGACAGAATATGAGGTAAAATAGTTTCTTAGACATTATAAGTTACAAGCATATACTCCTTCAGTTGTGTACATACAGGTTCCTGTGGGTCAAATGGCAATCTTGAATCATTTTTATAAAGTTCTAAATATGAAGAAACTAAATATTGTGCAACAAAGTAAAATGTAATTCTGCATGGGAAAGGCACTTACATTTAGTTCATAGACCTTTTAGTATGATTTAATACAATAAAAAAATGTGTCATATCTAAATCTAATGAGCTAAAACAACCAATATTTAGTTTAATTAAATGCAGATGCTAGAAATCATGTTTAAATGTGCATCCCTATTCCATGGTAAGATATTAACTTTTCAAATGCCATGTAATGTGCAAGTTTGGGGAACCCAATACTGTGATTAATCTTTTTTTTCCCAGCTTGCAAAGCAAGGACGGAAGACTGATGGTGGGGTTTCTATACCAGTTACAGCAGTTCAAGAGCAATCCTCCCCTCAGGACAGAAGGATGCAAATAGCTGAACTGCCCAATAAGCATACGGTTGCAGAACATCGTGGTCTAATGAATGTGGAAAAAATCGCACCGACCACAAATGGCCACAGGTACAGTCTTTTCACACATATTGCACCTGTAAATAGTGATTTATTAAAAAAAAAATATATATATATATATATATATCTATATATATATACACACTTTTTTCCCCATGTTTAAACACACTTGGCCTACAAATTGTTACAAACTAATTTCAAGACAAATTTGCACTTATTAGAAGCTCTGCAACATACTCTGCTTTAAAACACACAAGCTCTGAAACATCCATGAAAATCTTGAATCCTGTTATAATGAGGAAGAATGAAACTTTTAAGAACTCTTCCTGGAAATGGAGCACGAAGAGAGATGGTAGAATGTCATGCAGAAATTGTAGGTTTGGGCTAAATCAGTTTCAAAATGGCTCAAAAATATTCGCTAAAACTGACAAACCACTCGACTCTAAACCAACTCTAAACACTCTAGACTTATTCCATTTACCAGTGAGGCCTTTAGTTTAGGAGCAGACTAAGCCCAGTTGCTTTTGTTTTGAGAAAGTGGACAGTGAAAATCTAAGTTGTGTGGCAAATCAATAGCAAGGAAGAATATCACTGCCATCTAGCGAATATTCTGGAATTGCATATGGACTTGGTTTATTATTTCATGCTAAGTATTCATTGCCTAGATGGGATTGACGTTGACAGTACTGATACACAAAAAAGTGTTCTTGGTCCTCTTTTCCTCTTAAAGCCTAATTATATAATTACAAACTTAAAAGCATCTGTTTTTCTGCATAACTTGTTGAGTAAATTTTTTGCCTTTGTTTCTTTGTTCACTGTTTGGAATTCCATGCCATTTAACTTTGAAAGCCCATGACTTGAGTGTATTTTAACAGCAAAAATTCTGCAATTTGAGACAGTTATGATTAGATATTTACTAGGGCTTTAAAGTGATGTCACACTTTTAAAAGCTGTCAGATAAAAACAAAACTTAATTTTGAATAGAAAATGCATAACATCTTGAAACCTGAGAGAATTTCGGTCTTAAGACAAAAACGTCGCTGGCGTAGCGTAATTTTGCCCCCACTGTTAATAGTGGGAAACTGCAATGCAGAGGGGCATTTCGTTTTCAAGCGTTATAGAAAATTATGTCTAGAAATAATAAATAACTACAATAAGAATTTCGTTTTGTAACTTGTAACTTTACACTTAGGTGCCCTTTAATAATTTTTTTACTAATGGCAGTAATGGCAGTTGTTCAGTACATTTGGTACTTCTAATTGTTCAATTTATCATAATGAAACAAATTATTTATGCCTAGATTGAAATGTTCTCTTTTTTTCTTGTCCCTTTCTATTTCTTAGCATTGCTGTTCCAACTTTTGCCCCAATAGCAGAACACCTGATTAGGAGCAAACTTAGAAGTGTTTTTCTCTTACTTTCTGATGCTTTGGCCTCCTCGATTTCCTTCTCCCAGGTTGAGAAGGAAGTGGAGATGGAGGCAGAGCAGGAGAATGAAAAACAACTTGACTCAGATGAATTTCATCTCAGGCTTTCAGAGACTCCTGTGGAAGTGAATATGTGTGAATGTGAAGAAACAGGGAGCAAGAGTAATGAAATAGCCCCAGGTGCTGGTTTTAAGGCACTTTCCATAGGCACTGAGAAGACCTTTAGTGGATCTTCAAACATTGCCTTTCAAAATAAAGGTCCCTACCAGAGTAGTGTGGAACAGAAGCAGAACATTTCAGAGGAGCCAACTTTACTAACAGGTACCACCATGGAATCATCAGTTAGTCACAGTGGCTCAGTTTTAGCTCCATACCAAGCCAAGCAAATGAGTTCTACCCCAGAAAGCACAGATAATCGTCCATCTACTTCATCTCATGGACATAGTGAGAGTCTGAATGCTCCTCTGGCTGCAGTCACAGTACCACAGTTAGTGATGGAGGATGATAGTCAGACAAGCGAACTGGATGCAAGCAATTCTCCACCTCCACCCAGCCCAACGGAAGTAGAACTTAGTGAAGATCCTTTCAGCTCACTTCCCACCAACTCCACGCCAGTCAGGAAAAAACGCAGGCCAACTAAAAGAAGGTTAACCAATTTTCTTTATTTGCTCTGTTCTTTCTTTACCATCATCATTACCACTCTTATTTATGGTAACAGCTTCATCCTAACTCCATATTCTTTTTTTTGCTGTAGTTATAATTAAATCATCCTTACGTCATCCATCATTATTACCAAGGCTTTAAAACTAGATGTAGATAAGAAATTTATGTCCATTTGTAAGTGTAATTTTTGTGAAAAAAACAACCAGTAAAGTAAACTCTTAATGTTAGTGGTCAACATTTCACACTATTAAAGTTGTTCCATATTTTAAGTGGTGAAGGTAAATATATATGGTAATTATTATGAATTTATGTCACTACATGAACAGGTTGATGGATGTTTCAGGGGTGCCGGTAGTATGGAGTGATGAAGAATCTCTGTTCTCTGCCTCCACCTCTACTGCAGTCAAAAGTACTCTTAAGATCTTTTTACTACCTGAATGTTTTGATTTCTCTCTTAAACTCATTCACATGGTTTAACCTAGGTTTTATTTTATTATATTTCTTCAGAAGAAAAAATCAGTGATGATGGCCAAAGCAAAAGAAAGGTGAGACATGACATGTTGCAGAGGATTCTTTGTGAGAATGTAAAGTGTCACTAGTACTGTATGTGCTTTATTTAAACCTATAGCTCATATTTCAGTGTAACATACTATGAACATTGGTAAGATAGTGACTATCCTGTAACGAGTTTCATTACTGCTTTATTATGTGGAGGGTGTGTGTTTAGAGACTGTTGGTTGTCTTTCTGTTGCAGATGTGGACTGAGGAAGAGTCACACTGGGTAAAGAAGGGAGTGGCTCATTATGGAGAAGGCAGATGGGGGGAAATCCTGAAAGCATTCCCTTTCAGTGGTCGCACATCAGTCAATATCAAAGACCGCTGGCGGACAATGAAAAAGCTAAAATTGGTGTAAAGGATTGCCTTCACTTGGTTACTACAGTGCCTCATAATGACCTTGTTTCATTTCCTTTAAAGTTCATCTTTATGTCTTTTACTTTTAAAACCAGAAGGTCTTTGCAGGCGTTTCTTCATTATGGAGGATAAAAACATCTTCAGGCCTGTATTTTCTGCTCCTGTTTCTGATTAGTTTTAACCTCTAAGCTTTCAGACAAAAAGACCTGCATTAATATATATATGTATATGTGTATATATTGTTTTATAGGGTGGATTATTGTTGTCTTGATATTGATATTGGATCTTTTTTTAAGGAAACACAACTGGGGAAAGATTTGTTTTCGCCTTTATTACTCATCAAGAAGATTATTAAACACTTGATATTAATAAAAAGTCTGAGTGTAAAATGTGATGCTAATGTTGCCAATGGGGAATTAAACCAATTGACACCAGCTAGCATTAGCCAGCTGGTGACCAATGGCTTACACTCATTGTAGCAACATTAGCATGAATAGTTGACACCCCCCCCTTTTTTCTTTTTTTCCTTTTTTCTTTCTCCTTTGTTTTTTTTGGGGGGGGAAGACATGTGGATCTCCCAAAACATATTAATCAGTAGTAATGGCCAAAAGTAATTATTTTACTGGACAAATTAGGGTGTGTATGGTGCTGGCTAAAGGGTATCAGGTACAGTGGTTTCTTATGTTTGTAGTTCTGTTGGGTTGAAAATTGGCCCACTTCTCAAGTCCAACCAAGGGCAACTCTTAGAAACTGACTATTGATGAAGGGCTAGAGCGTAATCCAACGAGTGTATCAGTAGATACTGTCATGTGCAAAGTTTAGGCTAAGCCTGGTTAAATTGCAGGTGTTAAAGTCTTCATATATTTAGATGCCATTTTGTTTTGGATGCATTGTTTGGTGAGTAATCTGATGGAAGCCTTCCGGAATAAGCTCTTTTATCATACCTTTAACTGACAACAACTGAGCCATCATGGTAACAAGCTGCTGCTTCTGTTTTGTGCGTTCATTATCCTACTGACAAACCACGGTTAAACCACTGATGTGTTTCCATACTGAACTGGTGATCTTTCGATGGTTAAACAATGTAAAATGTAAAGTGGCTGATTCTTAGCACTCGCAGCTCTTCTTCTCAGTGGGGTCTGGGGGGCTGATTATGGGCCTGGAGCTGGAGCGCAGTAAGATGCGTGGTGAGATGACATGGGAATCGTCCTCTTTCACTGCCAGTCCGTTCCGTGCCAACAGCTCACGAGCCATCATCACAAAAGCCTCCTCTACATTCTGGTTCTCCTTTGCTGAGGTTTCCAGAGCTACTAAAATCTCTCTGTCCTTGGCTAGTGAGCAGGCCTCACTGAACTGCACCTGTCTCTCAGACTCCAGGTCACATTTGTTACCTGCAAAATAAAGCATATGGTGAAAAGTGAGGCAGCAGATCTAGAATGACAGTATTTTGTGTCTATTTGACAATATATGTCAGGAACTTGCAAGACTCTGGCCAACATATAAGAAAATGGCAATGGACTGAGACTCGGGGTATACAGGTCTACAGGCAGATGTGCCCTAGAGCAGGGGTCTCTATCATTTTACCTCTGAGAGCTACTTTTACAAAATGAAAATGGCAGAGAGTGACCTGCCACGGTCATGGTTCCTGCCCATCTCCCATCATCTGAATCTGAATCATCACCTTTGACTCATCAACCTTGACAGCAGCGCAACTGTATTGACAAACTAATTTGGTGTAAGAAGGGGGTGGATACGGTTGGCTATACATGAAAGTTGGTTTTCCGAATTTGACTGGTCATGTTTTCAAATGTATGTAGATTCGTTAACCCTTCGGCGAGGAACTTCCTGTTTCTGTTGGAGGAAAACGACATCCTTTACCACAGGGACATTTATGGGTAAATGTTAAATTGCATTTAAATCTCTTAAAACTCATTTAGACTATTTGTAAATTATTTTTACAAAGGTTTGCCACAGTATTTAAGTGCTGAATTTGTAGTTACTACTTCTAGTTTATTCTGTATTTTGTATCCCAGAGGAATCCATCTGTTCTTTGACAGGTCCTTTATAAATGTCAACCTTCTGGAAGCCTTTCTAGCAAAAGACCTGACTGGACCTGGAACCCTCATGAAAAATATAGTTCAAAGTGAGTGTGACAGCATTGAGGATAAAGCCATTTAAAAGGAAGTGGGGCATCACAGATGGTGGTCAGACAAAACTTGTGATCCTGTAGAGGTTGGACCACAAGAAAGACATTGTCCCGATGTCAAGACCACTGGCAATCACTGAGTACAGTACAAACATGGATGGCATGGACTTGGTTGACAAGATGCTAAGTTTCTACAGAATGTCCACTTGCAGTCGGAAATGGACAGTACATGCCATTTTCCATTTCTTTGACCTGGCGATCACCAATGCTTGTCTTCAATATAAGGCTGACTGCCAGCTTGTGGGAAATAAGCTTCTCAAGTTAGTTGAATTTAGAAGATGACTACACTCCCCCATGTCAAAAGTGGAAGCCTATGTGATGTGCAACAAGTATATGGTGTTTCTTTGTGTTTCAAAGATGGGAAATTGCTTTTTGAAATTTCTCAGCACAGAATAATCACACCATATTTCTGGCATTAATGATGTTCAGAGGTTGACTCAAGGTGCTTTTTTTATGTTTTAATACACTGCAGCATGCACATTAAGTGACACACTCAATTTGTACTCATTCTTATGTTGAATTTGGTGTGTGGA
Organism: Ladigesia roloffi; assembly: GCA_037577295.1. Lineage (NCBI taxonomy): Eukaryota > Metazoa > Chordata > Actinopteri > Characiformes > Alestidae > Ladigesia > Ladigesia roloffi. The sequence goes on along the minus strand of JBBKCR010000122.1, from coordinate 21,377,114 downwards.
TTTCCGATTTCCACTGTAATTTACACATTATATCGTCCATTGTCTTTAAAACAAATTTTTTACCATAAAATGTGTGCAGTATTCTCATTACCTCTCAAATAATATGGGAAGTTGTGACTGGGATTTTTTTCCCCCTGGTAGTCTTAAGTAGGCAAGTGGAAGCCAGTCTAGGAAATTGGAAGCTAATCCAGGGAGAGTGAGGGTCACTCTAGACTGTTTTATGAACTGCTTACCTATTAGGGCCAGAAGGACATTTGCGGCCCCGTACTGCTCCACCTCGTTGATCCAGTGTGAGATGGAGTCGAAGGTGGCCTTGCGGGTGATGTCGTAGGCGATCATGGCTCCGTGGGCGCTGCGGTAGTAACTCTGGGTGATGGTGCGGAACCGCTCCTGTCCTGCTGTGTCCCAAACCTGCATCTGTCACAAAATGGACTTTAAATATTCATGAGACTGAAGAAATCATTTTTGTAGTTTTAAGGTTTAGGAGTGTCAATGTATAAAAATATATATTTTGTATTAATTGTAAAGTTTATTCTTAATTGTAGTGGACATTCTTTTATTACATTGTATCAGTACAAAACATACATGGACTTGTTAACTTTATAAATGCAAACATAAATATGGTAGTATATTTGAAAATAATACCTAGCAGAAATGATCTCCCTATAGATTTATATGATCACTGCCATAATAACACAAACTGACTTGAAAGTAAAGTTAAATTTAAAACTAGTATGTTATTTCTCATGATCTATTTGTCCACAATGTACACCTGAGACTTTCCAAAATTTAAATGGGGCAAAAAATTAGGGAGGCAGAGTATTGGCAGATAATCAATCTTTAAAATTCAGCTATTTCAAGCCAATGTGTTGATAAAATGTTGGTAGCATGCTCAGTACTGCTGTGCTAAAATAACAACATTTGAGAATCTTTATTGCATTATTAACCCTATATGAATATGAAATATAAATGAAATAACCCCTTGTACCAGATGATTAGATTAGAAAGCCATTGCTTTAACAAGACCTCAGTATAGAAGACATTTCATTTCATAACCTCAGAAATATTCTACCAGTTACAATAGTTTCGGAGGGTAAAATAGATTTGTATTTAAACGATATGAAAGCTCATATGTTATTGTGAGAAGTATATGATTATTATGTAGTTCAGGATTATTTCAGCCTGTGAATACCCATTTTGTACTTTGAGAGTTATGCTAAGCTTGGCTTGGTAATGGATAGGTGAATAGATGCTTCATGGGTGTTTGGCCCTACTGAGATTTCCCCCACCCTTCCTAACATCTCGACTCATTAGAGAGGATGCAGTGCCATAGCAACATAACACACCTGCTGCCTGCAGGTCTGCCTAAGGCCTGAATTACCCTGTCATTCTCTCTGCTCAATGATGAGCTATAAAGGGCAGAATGACCTCCGATAAGCTGTAATTGGTCAGATTTTACTCATCTTAGTCTAAACTCTAGACAATACATACATGAACAAATAGTAGACCTTCCCCGGACTGAAACGTGTACAAGACAGAAAAAAAAACCCTGATTTGGTCAAACATTTCATATGCTTGTGATCTGGTGAATTTTGAACACTGAGGGATAGAAATAAATCTGGTTTAGGAAATTAGGTTAATTAAGATCTTAATTAATCTAAATGTATATTGTAAGCTTATAGAATACAGTGGATCACCATTCTGTAAATCAAATTAAAGCAGGAAACATTCCCTTTAACTACATGCAAATCTGAATCTTTGTCATTCATAAATTTGCACAAATGAGCAAACTATTACTATTTATGTAGTGTAAATTCTTATGCAAAGAACTCTGCAAAACACCATCTTGAAACTTAATGCTGTGCGCTAATAAACGCTTCATTATTATTCGTTTTCAAGATTAGCATTAAGAATGTATTCTCCTTAGCAGGAAACTGGTTCCTCCATTCCTGTGTGTATGGGAGAAGTCTGTGTAACCTGAGTAACCACACACCGCAGCCCAAAGGAAATTAGTGTTTAAGGGGTTGGAGACATGAAACATAGAGGCCGTCCCGCTGGTCTCACGACACTCTTCCAGACCTGGGGGGATTCGGCTCTTGAAGGCAAGAGGGGTTGTGTTTTTATTCCAGGTTCAGCCGATGCTAGAATAGAACTATAATAGAATGTTTATTTCTAAATGAGCGAAAGGATATAATGCACATGTATAAAAAGTAATGTACATGTATTATAAAATAATAAAGTAATTGTAATGAAAACTGAAAAAAGGGTTCATTTAAGCCTATGACTTGAGTGAAATAAAATCATATTCCAATCCTGAGTTAAACAACCCCTTCTACTTGGACCACTCCTAAAATGTGCCTTAAAAACATTGGGTACAAAATTTCTGCTGAGTCTTCATTAATGCAATGCAGAGACCAAAATTAAAAATGGGGCCCTGTGGTCCCTGCAAAAACAACTGAGGACCAGAAGCTTGCCAAATAGGACAGGACTTGACTAGCTCTTCAGACAAAACCTGTACACCTCTGGTGGCCCCAAGACCAGAAATCTATAGTGGAACAAAAGCACCATTAGCTTTTAAAACAATATCACACATGGCAGAAGTTGCCCCACATTCCAATCTACTAGTCCCTGAGGTTTAACAGGTTCTTCAACAGCAGTCAAACAGGTGAATCAAGTTAGCCATTACACAGCACCTAGACAACGACAGAACCTGACCTTTCCCTGCCCATAGATGAGGTCGTTCCCCGTGTGCAGTAACATCAGGCAGCTGGCCTGAGGCGTATTGATAGTGGCACCCTGGCTTGGCTTAGGTGGTTTAAGATGAGTGATGGAAAATTATGTGTTTTTTTTACTTTTAATGACTCATCAGTAACAAAGAAACAACAAAATACTGATAAAGATCTAACGACACACTGCAGGTTCCGTCTCTGATAACATGTCCTTTCTCTAATGGAATCCACCAATGTTTCTCTACTTGCCAGATCTGTAGCCAGACATTCATCATTACTAAATCTTTTTTACAAAAAACTCCTTTTTCTCTTCCTTACTAAACAAATAAACAAAACACCCACTGACTTAGAAAGGAAGTCAAAGGGCAGATGTTTAACTACAGATGGGGCACATAGAGACCAGGCTTCCTTTCGTGCATTACACATGAATGGAGAGTGGAAATTAAACTGACCTTTACTTTTTTGCCCTCGATATTTAGAGTCCGCACAGTGAAGTCCACTCCGATGGTGTTCTGCTGACGCTCTGAGAAGAGTCCAGTCTTAAAGCTTTGAACCACACAAGTTTTGCCTACATTTGTGTCTCCAATCAGGATAATCTTGAACAAGAAATCAAAGAAGTCGTCCTGCTCTGGTCCAGCTGACTGCATGGTCAGTGGTTTGCCTTCAGCCAGTTTGGTTGGCAAAATTTTAGAGAAGAAGTCGGCAGTAATTCAGCCTTACAGAAGATCCACATCCAGCCTTGTGTTGTGTGCTGATGCTGTAATAGTAGTTAAGGACCTACCTAGGCCTGAAATACAGGACTTTTCTTTGTCATTCTGCAAACTTGCCCCCTCCAGTTTCTTTCACACAGGTGTATACAACAAAGAAATCCACCTGTAGGGTCTCCGTTCCCCTCAGGATATTCTCAGGTGTCCGTTCTTTTTGTTCTTTTAATCGCATGGCAATGCCGCGAGCTCAGCTTGTTAGGATTACTGGAGCCGCTGCTTTGAAGGAGTTTCTGCCTCTCTCTTCTTCATATCCTCCTTCATGTACCTGTTCCTCTTGACAGACTCGTGCTCTCAGCACCTGTCTTCTCTTCCTCTCTCTCGCTCCTCCCACTTCTCAGGCTTTCTCCCCCTCACAATCTGATCCTGTTCCCGCCCGGCCCACTCAAGTCCCACCTATCACCTGCTCTACTGCTCTCCAGAAGCCAGAGTCTAACAACATACTGAACACATTTCAAGCAGAATGTAATGCACTCCAACACAAGCTTTTGTTTTTAATGGGTATTTTTTTGGAGAATGGTAAATTTCCATCACCTGGAAAGTCTTTTTAGTTCATTATTCTCTTTCGAATCAGATTTTTACAATGTACAATTCTATTGTGAATTGACTGAATGTTACTGAATGTTATCTGTTGCTAAATAGTAGTCTCTATATCAAACAAAGGACAAAGGACATGTAAATGTTTATAATAACAATCCTTCTTCATCACTTTTCATTTATACTTTAATGTACAGAAGTCTTAAATGACTTAAAATTTTACAAAAGAGTAACAGGACCCTGGATTACAGATGTAGGGGAGAGTGAGGTCGGTTAACACATGGGTAGGTTGTCTTAGTCATCTTATCTCAGCCATTACAATTCGCTGATCAATCTATGTTGACAGAGGAGGTAACAGCAGCTTAACCTTGAGGTGAGAATAAATCATTATTACTATTTTAATGTATTGTAATGACCTGGCATCTCACACTGGCATTTGCATGGTGGGTGTCTTTTGTTAGACATTTGCAGAGGATTGTGTGTGTTTCATTTTATTGTGTGCTATTATATTAGTTTGTGTGTGCTTTTTTATGTGTTTGAGCCCTTCTTGTCAGTCACCTTCCTCTGGTGTGTTGAAGGCAGGAGTAGGGTGACAGGCAAGACAAAGGCTCCATGCTGGAGGTAGGATTTGTACTGACTACCGCCAGTTGGGGGGATAGTACACTTAGTCGAAATTTTGGTTTTGAAACTGTGAAGCTACAAAATTAAAAGACTGCTGCTTGTAGATCAGAGTGTCTTCGTCTTTTCTCTCTCACGTTCGCCACAGCATAAATGGAGAGCTACTATTTAGTTAGGGCTTTGCTTATCTACGCTAATACATGTGGGTTCTAGCCCCCAAAGGAGATAAAAGACTTCACACCTCTTCTGCCAATATACGTTTGTCAGAACTGTGATTCTGGTAGTGATCAGTGCATGTTGATTATGAGTCATCCTTTCTTAAGGTCTGTGTTATGAATTATATAATGTAGTTCAGTTTGAGGAGAAACCAAATTTCTTTAGATTTCATAGTAGAGGATGTAGCTTTTATAGACTGTGGCGTTTCAAAATTTTGCATTTTACATTTTACATGTTTGAATCTAAAGGGTCTAAAAAAGGGACTGATTAAACATATTTGATGTTTTTATACACACAAAATGTGTTTCATTTGATATTTCACTTTTATTCCAATAAAAATGGTGTGTTTCCCAATATAATGACACAGGGACAATCAAACCTACAGGGTGTGACAACTTACCCCACTATGGGGTTGGTTGTCACATCTGCACAAGGTGCATTTGACACCCCATATCTTTTGAACAGAATAGATTATCCCAGCGCAAGGGCTATCCATTTGTGCCTGACACATTAAACATTAATTGGGTAGAGAAAGGGAATTCTTAATTTACACTGTTTTGGCAGAAATTTAATATAAGTAAAAAGTGTGACATCCATCTACAGTCTCCACTATTATCTGGGAGGAAAATACCTGGACCACGCCATGCTTTCAACCTGTGCACAATGCAAGACCCATTAAGACATTGCTGGATGAATTTGGTGTTCAAGAACTTGACTGGCCTGAACAGAGCCCTCAACCCCATCCAACACCTTTGGGATTTGAGCCAGATGTTACTGTCTAACATAAATGCTCTACGGAATAAACGGGCCAATACTTTTGTACATGTAGTGTACATTTATCCAACGAGAACAAGTACCGCAGACGCTTTTATAACTAGGCTTTTATTTTGAAATGTCTTGCTACAGTCCGCCCACATCACTGTCACTGCTCTAGTGTTGCAGGGTTCTTGATTTCGGTCCTCGTGTGGCTTAAACCCATCCTAGAGCAGCCATGGTATGTCTTTATTCAAATATTAAATTAATTTTAGAATATATCTGTCGACGGTGCAACAAAACAGTTTTAATTGTACCTCACAGTAGGACTGAGAACATGATTTTGAAGTGCAGGAGCCTGAATGTCTTCAGTTGCTCAACGTAGTTAGAGGCACATGTTAGCCCCGGCTCAGTGAGCCATGTTAGCTTTTATCGCTCCTGGATCTTATAAACCGATGTCTTAGCACACATACAATAAGATTTGCTGATGTGTGTTTGTCTGAGAAAGGCCTGGATTGTTACATAGTTTATTCTACGCTGTACATATTGGCCAGAATTAGCTTTAACTGTCATGTTCCATTGTTTCAGACGTGTTAGCAGCTTAGTAGCATATTAGCGTGCAGCTTGTCACAGTGTCTTAATCAAATTAAATTTCAATAAACTGAAGTTATTAGATGGCAGGTAGTAAGTTTGGATGTTTGTTTGCGTGTTGAACAGCTGATTTCAAGAGGCGGCACACGTGTGTATAACAGTGTCTGTGAGAGGCATTAGCCGGTTGGGCTAGCACGACTAACGGAGTTTCTAGTGGTTTCTGAGGAGTAGAGGGAGGAGCCCGGCAGATCTTCCTCACTGACCATTTCTGGAGGATTCAAAAAACGATGATATAATTAAATATTACGAAGAAATGAATACGTGCCACCAACAAGCAGTTTGTGTTTTGTCATGAGACTATATGTTTAAAAACTTGTTGATGACACACGATTCACTATATGGACTAATATATTGGGACACACCTGTTTTCCACGGTTTGTGCTACATCCCTTATGTCCACTGATGGACAATATAAGAACTTAACCATACCAAGACATGTTGGACAACGTACCATTCCAGTATGACTATTTCGTTTGTATTCCAGCATGCCTGTGCCACAATGCACAACGCAAAGTTCATAAAGTAATGGTTGGATGAGTTGGGTGTGGAACAAATTGACAGATGTTATTTGAGCAAAGGAGGGACCAACTCCGTATTAAAATGTGTGTATTGAAATGTATTTCCAATAAAGACCTTGTTGGTGTAATGGTCAGGTGTCCCAATACTTTCGTCCACGTAGTTTGTCAGATATATTTCAGTTCATCATTATTAGCTTCCTCTATCACTGTGCAGTTGCCTACACCCAAAAGCATCTAAAATATATTTTTAGTTCTTCAAGAGACATGTGGCATTCCACAGTGCGTTGTTGATTTTATATTATTCAAAACCGTGATTGTATATAAAAGAGTGTATTAGTGGTTAGTAACACCTGTTTCTGTGAATGTAATCTGACAGGCGTCCATGTCAATGGCTCCGGTGAACATCTTCAAACAGGGAGCTGATGAGGAGAAAGCAGAGACTGCTCGTCTGGTGAGTGGTTTCCTTTTGCTATTAACATGTAAAAAAATTCCTGGACTGTAACTTGTAATATTTATTAGTAAATGACTTGAAATTTTGGATCCAAGTAAAAAATGCAATGTTATGAAATCAATATAAACAGTCAGCATCTTATACACTGGATCACTGGCTCATAATGTGTTTGAGTATGCTTTAAAGTACCACAGATGTAGCCCTGTTTAATTAAAATGTGTGCTAACTAATCCTCCCCTGTTACAGTCTTCCTTTATTGGAGCCATTGCTATTGGTGATCTAGTGAAAAGCACTCTTGGACCGAAAGGAATGGTGAGGATAACTTTCTATTTAAATACTTACTGTGCGTTTTTGAATTTTTTCTTTTACCCCTCAGATAAATGGATCCTCATTCTTTCATTTTACATTTTTTTGTAGTATGGTTATGTAGTGATTTGTGTTTGGTGTGTTCTATAGTCACATCTGCTGGTCTTGTTCTCTGCAGGACAAAATCCTCATGGGTGGTGGACGGGAATGTTCTGTTACTGTGACCAACGATGGCGCAACCATTCTGAAAGCTATTGGTGTGGACAACCCGGCTGCCAAAGTTCTGGTTGGTGAGTGTGGTCTCTCTGTTGACATTTCTATATTCACATGTCAGATGGATGTGGACTGGTAATATATTTAATCGAATTATTTTCACTTCTCAATGGGAATATTATCTATCAGGGTTAGGACCCTTTGTGGATCAGTCTAAATGGCTTTGCAACCAACCCCCCTAAAGATGCAAATACTTTTTGGTGAACATTGTTTTTGTGTCCAAAAGATGCCAAATAATCTATAATTAATATGAATCACTGATGTTGGATGTATTTAAATTTTTTTTATTTCATTCTGAAGAAAAAAATGCATTGGAGTAACTTTCTTTGTGTCTCCACACTAATAACCTTTTAGTTTTTATATGTGTATTGCTCAGAACACAGTATATTTTGAAAGTTTGAATATTACGCTTAAAGTAAAGAAGCATCTCATGATTTGCATTCAGTGCATCATTCTGAAATGCAGTGCATACCTTTAAAATTACTCTCATTAGAAACTTTATTCTACAATGTGGGGTTTTGCCCTCAGGTACTCAATGAAATTTTTTTTTCTTTCCAGATATGTCCAAGGTCCAGGATGATGAGGTTGGCGATGGCACAACCTCAGTGACTGTGCTGGCAGCTGAACTTCTCAGGGTGAGGCAGTACAGCTTCTTTAACATGGGCTATTTTTAATTGTTTAGGATTTGATGCATCGCTGCCCGGTCTGTTGGCTATTAGGGCTGTAACGATATACGAAACAAAAGGTGTGAGGTGGGTGAATTGCGATACAGACACTCCCCTTCCAAGTCTTTCTCGTATACGTTCCCACCCAGAAACAAAAGTTTTTCCCCGTAGTAGAAGGATTGTCACGTAATTTTTTTTTTAAACCCCTAACTGAGGGTCTAAGGGTTTCAAAGAGCCCTCCCACCAGTTTTCCTAACATACGGAGCACAGACAGACCCTTTGTTTGCTGAATTGATTTGCTGTGAGTACATGTAAGTAATGACACTGGGCTTAAAAGTGTCTATAATCTGACTGTGTTGTGAGAAAACTGCGCTGGAGTCTCTGTGAAATTGTTTTTATTTTGTTTTGGGCAGTGGGGGAGCCAGAGGGGTGTCCAGGAAAAAAAATGTTATTTGCTACCGGCGGTTCCTTATGCTGTTGGTTTTCAGACTTTTTCTATTCTTTTTCTTTACAGTTGTTTAAAGTCGGGCTGCAGTAAGCATTTCCCTGCATGTTGTACCGTGTTTGACACTGTATGTGACAAATAAAACCTGAATCTGAATTTGGCTGGAGCGCCGATCGGGTGATCTCGGTCACATCACGAGTGCCGGTCTCCGGTGGTCTGTCTCTCAGACGATCAAGAGCCGTGCGCTTAGTTATTATTTCAACTTTGAGTACTGTGTGTGTGTGTGTGTGTGTGAGGACCCCCTGAAATAGCAGTGGCCACGTTTTTTTTTAGCGAGTTTTGTGGCGGTATTTAAGCGAATATTGGTTTATAATTTTGTGGTTAAGTTGTCTCCAAACTAAATGGCGCCTCAGAACTTTTCCTCTCCTCCACCGCAAATTAATCGCGATACGAACCGAATCGTGAGTCAAAAATCGTTAAATGAACTGAATTGTGGGTTCACTGTATCGTTACAGCTCTATTGGCTATGTGTCTATAGAATGTGCTCCAGAGCACCTGGTCTTGTCTTTGAATCTGCCAGTTTGTGCATCATTAATTTTCTTTTTTTTTTGCAAATTAGGAAGCAGAGTTGCTGATTGCTAAAAAGATCCACCCTCAGATCATCATCTCAGGATGGAGGAAGGCAACCCAGGTTGCACGTGAAGCCCTAAAGGAGGCTGCAGTGGACCATGGGTAAGCTGATCTGAATATTGAACAATATGCTTCTTAAGCAGCAGCATTTAACCTTCTCTCAAACTGTAAAAAACTGAATCATTTAGATATTTTAGCCAATTTCTTTTCAGTGATAGCCAGGAATTGAATCTAGGTTTGACTTACAGTAGGAGCTTCTGTTTCCAGGTTTTGACTGTCTGATTTATATGAAAAAAAGTTTCTATCATTTTCCTCCATACAACCAGAAAATATAATGGCCCAGAAACGAAATGACCACACAGCGGTGACAATTAACAGATTTAAAATTTAATTAGCTTAAGGTGAGGCAGAACATGGACTACTGTTATTAAACGGAGCACTGGTTTCAGCCGATTACAGAATCAATTCATTCTTCAGTTATTAGTCTGACTGCAAGCCATGGAAATTGCAGACTTATACTGGGCAATCATTTAAATTACAGGTAGTGATTTTCCCTGTCACTTTACCGTGAGAAACTCTGATTTTGCTTTGGTTGCTGGCCGAGGGATCAGAATTCTCTTTTATGATCTCTAGTTTTCTCCTACAATCGCTAAGACGCATCAGGTGAATTTAATGTATTTATCTGTGTCTGCCCTGTGATGGGCCTGCCTCCTGTTCTGTGTTTCTCCATCTTTTGCCTTATGAGCAGAGACATAGGCTGCAGCACCCTCTGCAATCCTGGTTAGCATAAGGTTCTTTGAATGAATTAATAAATAAATAAAAGGATAAATTTGTACCTTCCCAGATAAAAAAATAATCAGCACAAATTTCTATTACTGCCCCACTGTTCTGTTACCTTTATAAGTCTCAAAAATGATTGTAGTCTACCCAAACTGTGAGATCATAGCGATTTGGAGCCACAAGAATTTGTGTCCTGTTTATGTTTGTAGTAACGACCAGGAGAAATTCCAGGAGGATCTGTTGAACATTGCCCGCACCACCCTCTCTTCCAAACTGCTCACTCACCATAAAGACCACTTTTCTAAGCTGGCAGTTGAGGCTGTTCTCAGACTGAAAGGATCTGGCAACCTGGAGGCCATTCATGTAATCAAGAAGCTTGGAGGCAGCCTTACAGACTCTTACCTGGATGAAGGTCTGTAAATTGACTTTTTATTGTATTTGTCATGTCAATTATTCCATTTCTTATACTCTTTTAACAGTGGCGTACTGTGATGCAGTGTGTACTTTCTTTGTGGTCAGTTGTCATTTAAAACAATCTGAATCTTCTGCTGTTGGTTTATGCAGCTCACATTTTTTAAAAACAATTGATTGTTTAAAAATTCTTTTTAAGGATTCCTGCTTGACAAGAAAATTGGTGTCAACCAGCCAAAGAGACTTGAGAATGCTAATATCCTCATTGCCAACACTGGCATGGACACAGATAAGATCAAGGTATTCTTTAGACTCTTCTATTGTTGTTGGAGAATACTTAAAAATTACTAATTGTGTGGGTTTTTTTTTAATTGCCAGCAAATGTTTGTTGCTTTTTGCAGATCTTTGGCTCCAGAGTGCGTGTGGACTCCACAGCGAAGGTGGCAGAGATTGAAATGGCTGAGAAAGAGAAAATGAAGGAAAAGGTAGAGCGCATTCTGAAGCATGGCATCAACTGCTTCATCAACAGGTAAAGACATTTCAGAACACAGATGTAGAAGTGTTTGGCTTGTATTTGAATTTAAAAGTACCTTTAAGCCTGTTTTGTGTAGTTTGAAGAGGAGAAAATGTTTTAGTGAGAAATGTCAGTGGTGTAACTTGTGGATCAGTGTTCTTAATAAGCCTCTGGCCAGGAGGTGTTATTTACTGAAAACGTTTTCTGTACCCCATCAGACAATTGATCTATAACTACCCTGAGCAGCTCTTTGCTGCAGCTGGTGTCATGGCAATTGAGCATGCTGACTTCGTTGGAGTGGAGCGGCTGGCGCTGGTCACGGGTAAGTGTTAGAACAGGGGTATTCAATAAAATGTCACCGAGGTCCAGTAATTACATTTCGTCCCAGTAGAAGATTCGAACTGAAGTCCATCTTGTGTCTTTGATTGGTGTTGCGCACAGCTGCTTAAAGCTCTAGAACCCTGATTTATTTACAAAATATCATTCAGGAGGGTTAAATTCGACACATTATGCTGCAAACAGACCAATATAACTGCTAAATACCTTGAAAATGAACATTTAAAAATGGTAATATGCAGTTTTCAAGCTGCCAAAAAGTGATTACAGCTTATCAGAATCAGAAAACTTTATTTATCCCGAAGGAAATTGTTTTGTGACTATAATACTGTTTCTACTTCAAACTTGCTAAATATCATTCAGAAGGGTTAAATGTGACACATTAAAATGCAAACAGCCCCTTATAACTGCGGAAATACCTTTTAAAGAACATTAAAATTTAGAACATGGAGTTTTCAAGCTGCCAAAAAATGACTGCAGCTCATAACCTGGGACAGTCACAAGTTATAAGCTGTAATCACTTTTTGGCAGCTTGAAAACCGCATTTGATCATTTTTAATGTTCCTTGCAAGGTATTTTAGCAGTTATAAGGGTCTGTTTGCAGTATAATGTGTAAAATATATAACCCCTGATGATAGCAATAATAATCTGGGCGCTACAGCTTTAAGAAGCTGAGCGCGCTCCTGCAGACGGCAATCAAGACAATGCCAGAAGAAACGGCTCTCTGAAATAAGCCGAACTTTCCATCACTATTAACGAGTGAAGCTGTTGTTGTATTAACTGGAGTAGCAGCGCCCGCTGTCAACAGACACGACCGTCCAAAATAACGCTCCATGAAAATTACTCAATCTCTTGAATTTACCAGACTGGTCACGGGTCCGGACAGAACACTCACTCGGTCCGGATCCAGACCGCGGTCCGCCATTTGGTGATGCCTGGGTTAGAATATCAAAACTATAGCTTTTTTAAAATGACCTTTGTAAATGTTGCAGACGACAGTGCCAGAAACCACATCTGTTAGCCCAAGTGCCATAATTGCCTCGTGACTGCAGGGCAAAGCTAAACAACTAGACACCAGACACTGGCTGACTGACTTCATTAGACTAAATGGGGAAACTGTATAATCTTGACTTTTCACTGAAATGTACCTGACCGTATTACAATTCTATCACATTTCTAGCTATTTTGATGTTGTTTTTAAAGCTGCATCTTTCTGCAGGAGGGGAGATCACATCTACTTTTGACCACCCTGAGCTGGTGAAGCTGGGTCACTGCAAACTCATTGAGGAGGTGATGATTGGAGAAGACACGCTTATCCATTTCTCTGGAGTGTCCATGGGTGAGCTGCTGTGCAGACTATTCTTGAGTGCTGTGTATATATAGTGGAACAATGGCATTTCTTTTACTCATGGCAGTTCTCTTTAAATAAACACTGTTTCAAAGCATATAGTTCTCCAGCCAATCTGTCCACAAATGGATATTAAATGTATGCCATGTCAGAAAAACAATTCACATACATATATCCTCCTATTCAGCCAGTAGCAGTTAATCCACACCCATTCACTGTATAGTTATGACTCTTCCAGCTTGGACTGCTTTTTGAATGAGGCATATCCGTCTTAAGAGCACAGTTATAGAAACAGACTGTTTGAATCTTGAAAAGACAGACAGAGTGGACAAAGGTAGGTGAATAAGTCAAGAAATCATTATGTAAACATGAAACAGGAAAATTATCTGGAGCCATATATAAGGAGATTTGATTACCTTTTGTTCTCACAGTGGAGTTCCCATCTCGTACCGTCCTCTAAACTCTTCTGTAACATATTGTTGAACAGTGCAGATAGTTCTGATTGTTTAGACCAATAAAGGAACAGTGAATAATTTATGGGTGGAACAAGTATATCTGGTTTCGTATGAGATGTATTAATATGGAAAAAAAAATATGTTGGTGGTGTTGATGGGAAGCCACTATGTAAACTAATGTTTTGTACAGTAATGTGAACCTAATATATTTTCATGTAAAAAAGCTTTGTCTTTTCATTATTCTTACATAATTTGTTCAGTAGCATCTATTTATTATTTTGTAACTATTGTGTCCCTGTGATGAATGTTATAAGTGTAGGTTTGCACTGTGCCATGACCCACTTTGATTACAATTTTTATTTATTTTTTTTGCGCCCAGGTGAGGCCTGCACTATTGTTCTCCGTGGGGCAACTCAACAGATTCTGGATGAGGCTGAACGTTCTCTCCATGATGCTCTTTGTGTATTGGCTCAAACTGTTAAAGAAACTCGCACGGTCTACGGTGGAGGTAAGTGTTTTCAAACGGTTTCTCCTTCTCTCAATGATTGACTCATTCCATTTTTAATGGCTTTCACAACTTCATTAATTTCAGCCTCTGAACCGGTCTCTTCCTCTGTAGTAACCCATTTCAAAAGCAGCATTTCTCTGGTGCAGTTTGTATCTACAATAGATATCTGGGCTGTAATTGGAAAAAAATAATGTTGGTTTCTCCTCCAGGATGTTCCGAGATGTTGATGGCTAAAGTGGTGACAGACTTGGCCAACAGAACCCCAGGCAAAGAAGCTGTAGCTATGGAGTCCTTCGCCAAAGCACTGAGAATGGTGAGAGCTCATCGCATGTCTCTTCATGTGATGCCTTAAGCTGTTTAGACAACATTTGGAAAGTCGTGAAATATATTTGTTTATTTTATAATTGTATTTTTAGCCATTACCTGTTCCAACTCACTACCTCATCTACTGCAGAGCAACTTAAAACTTAGCCCTTGCCCATCAGTGCGTATAAAGGAATAAAATATGGGCCTGTTCATCAGTGCATCTCTTTGATCTTTTTTATCTTTCAGGGGAGAACAATAAACCTCTCATAAGTCTGTATATGTGACCTAATAGTTGCCTGCTGGCTAAGTTTGCTTTGAATTTAGAGTTCAGTACAGATTCTCCAAATTAGAGACCTGTTAGCCTATTGTACACATGTTCTGCTCCAACTTCAAAGTTTAAATAAAATCAATGCCAACTCGTGTACTTCACTGAAGTTGGTGATTAATATAGTTTGACTGCCTCTGAATCTGTTAGTAGCTTAGATACTCCTGCTGAACAACCTTGTTTTTATCTGTTGTAGTTGCCGACCATTATTGCAGATAATGCAGGTTATGACAGCGCAGACCTTGTGGCCCAGCTGAGAGCAGCTCACCAGGACAACAAGACCACTTTTGGCCTGGGTAAGTTCAGCTCTGCTACTTGGCTGTTCCTACAGGTCCAAAAGCCTTGATTTTATAGAGTGCCCAAACTGAAGATCTCTTTTCCTATTTTTCAGCTTAATCTTAAAGAGTTGCGTTCATCTGTTTGCATTTGTGCTGTTTGTGAGCCCTTGTTTCACGCACCACCTGCCTCTAGAAAATGTGATGGTCGCATGCATTAGTGTTTGAGTTGCAGATCAAACAGCATCAAGAAAGTTAATGTGAAGAGAAAAGTAGTTATGCCTCGTTGGGTCCTTGAAAAATCCTTGACAAAAGGTGTGGGAGCCTTGTTCTGCTGATTCTGCTCACATCCCACACCTTTCTTGTCCTTGTCTTCTTCACATTGTGGCAAAAAGACTTTTTTCCTTTTCAAACAGACATGTCGCTAAGAAGTAGCACTAGTAGCTAAAAATTGTGTACAAATTCTTCATTTCAGCCTTTCTTGAATTATAAAATGTTTAGACAACTAATTTAAGGGAGTTGGGGATGTTGGGAGTTAAACTGAACACTGATTGTCACATGAATTAGCCATGTAGTGAACACTGCTCTACATTCATTAGTGATTGAGTTGGCAGTATATAATGTGGGTATACTCTTGCTCTTTATGATTAACTAGTATTACATTCCTTCCATTCATCATGTGGTTTATGTTTAATGTTTAATACCAGTTTGGTTGCTCACTGCTGTTCAGTGTTTAAGTTTGAGGGAGGCAGTATAGATCAGCATATCTGTAACTATGGCCACGGACCGATGCCCGTCTGTGGAGCCTCGGTTCTGCACCAATCAAAATTCGGTCAGTTCCAGCTCTGATCTCAGCGCTGCTGTCACTGCGTGCCCCGCCCCTTGTTTTTTCATGAACCCACACGCATTACGAGAGCTATTGAAAAATCACGCCGTGTTCAAAGCAAGCGAGTCTGAATTCTTTCTCTTGTAAGTGTCCATCAAATGATGCCTTCTCACACCATGAATCCTTGCGAGAGCTTTTTTTAACAAGGGACAGAAACAGAGAAACTTTGATAACTCGCTCAGAGTGGCTGTGTCAGCGTCTCTTCCTCGTTTCAACCAGTCAGTGCTGAGAAAGCAGCCACACACATCACATTTAAATGTTGATTAAAATTTGTGGTGCAAAATAATCCCTGTGGGTGATTTGTTTCAAAGCTAGTCTGCACGTTCAGCACAATTTGGCAGTGTTCAAAAGAGTAGTTAAATAACCCATAAAACAAAAGTGAATATATATATGCATGCCGTTTATGCAGGGCTGTGCAGCCTCCCTGATATGACTGGTTGCCAGGACAAATAATTAAAAAGAACGCTGGAACAGATTGTTCTTAAAAATTTTTGCAGATCATATTGCATGGCGAGCTCATTAAATACGACCTGATATATTTTGTTTACTGTCTACACAAACATTATTTAAGCTTTATGCCTCACGTCTTATCCTTGTCCTGCTCTGTTGTAGACATGACACAGGGTATGATTGGTGACATGGCAGAGCTGGGCATCACAGAGAGTTTCCAAGTGAAGAGGCAGGTTCTGCTGAGCGCCGCTGAGGCTGCCGAGATGATTCTTCGTGTGGATGACATCATCAAGGCAGCACCCAGGTGAGAGTGGATACTTTCCTGCACTTTATTTACTTTACGCAGCAGTTTTTTAGCTCCAAATCCAGATGGGAGGGAATGACGCCGTTTGGAGTGAAAATGCTGCATCAGTCTGAGACAGTGTTATGATGACTCATAGATTTTTTGTTTTTGTTTTCTTCCTTCCTCAGGAAACGAGTACCAGACCACCACCCATGTTAAGGCTGAGTTGGGAGAACAGCAGGAGAAATAATGGGCCACAGTCTGCGTATTTATTTCCTGAGACAGCGTCTTGCTTCTTGTTCTTTCTCTTCTGTGTCACTGAGCTCTTAGTGTTAGCACTGCGAAGGCTGTCTGTGTGTTATGCCCTTATTCAACCAAAATGACCGGCATTTTGTTTTGTTTACACCTTAATAAACCCTTAGGACATGTTCTTGTGTCTTTTCTCACTTTTTTTTCCTTCAACTGTTCTTACAAAAAGTCCTGATTTACCACTGACAGTTAACCAAATGTAGTACAGTGTATAATAGTATTATGTATAACAGTATATTGAGGTTAGTTCAATGTAATATATGTTTTACCGTTTTGAGGCCTGTTGAATCAAATCTGAGTGCAGTGTTAAATCTGTCATTTTAAGTAATTCTTACAACTGCAGGACAACATAAGTGTTTAAGGGTAAAGCAGAGACTTTGAACCTTTTTTCTTTGACCTGCCCCACACAGACACGAAACCCTGTTATTATTGGCTCAATTGAGTGACTGAGCTGAATAAAAGACCGATCAGGTCATTAGGCTGTTAAAATAGCCAGGATGATGCGAGTGAGGCTGGTTCTGCTGTGTTGTCTGTGCTCTGTGGACGGCCTGGTAAGGTAAGAAAATGCAAAGACCCGAGGACTGAAGTGTAGGTTCAGATCGCTCTTCCATGTTGCGTTAGAGAGATTAAGTGGGTGTTTGACTGAGCAAACCTGTCTATAGCCAAGAGTAATTTAAAACAAACCTGGAATATGTTACCTGTGTTTGAGTATGACTAATCTCTGAATTAAAGGGTGCCTCTGACTAAGAAGCCCACTCTGAGGAGCCTTTTAAGAACCAACAACCAGCTGGAGGACTTTTTAAAGGACCACCATGTGGATTTATTCTCACGTCGTCATGCCCAGTGCTACCCACCTGCCCTAGCATCTCTTAAACCACGCAAAGTTGCAGAGAAACTGTACAACTTCATGGATGTGAGTGACATGAGATTTCTGAAACTCATGGATGCTGACCTACCTTCTTAACAAGCCTTTTAGCTCAGTGTGAACTCAAAATGTGATGATGGGGATATGCTGCTGCTATATGGTTTTCTAATGACATTTCCATCACTCTTCTTCAGGCATAAATTACTTGTGGGATTGTGTGTTGCAATGGTTTATTTTCATGTGCTTTCTTAAATATAGTCAAATGCATACCTGTTTATTACATTTATTACACTTATGAAAATAAGTGCACATCCTCTACAGGGAAGAAACTTTCTCCCACAATACTGCATAATGTTTACATATGGGTGAAAGAATGGAAAATATTAAATGTAAAATAAAAATTGTGCTTTAAATGTTCATTCTCTGAATTGGATGTGTACATATTTGTATAGGGCACAGTATTTTTACCCCTAACATGCCTTTTCAGGCAGATTTAGAGCTCATAATTTCATCCCAACTAATTGTTCTCATAATATAGCAATATATTTTGGATTTAATTCCCTGTATTAGTCAATGCCCATATATAGGCTCATATTTGCTCACATGAGTAAGAATGTGTTCAGTTCTATATAATCTGATTTATTTTGTGTTGTGAAGGCGCAGTACTTTGGCCAGATCAGTTTAGGAACCCCAGAGCAGAACTTTACTGTGATATTTGACACCGGCTCAGCTGACCTGTGGGTGCCCTCATCCTATTGTGTCAGTCTTGCATGTGGTAATGGACACATTCACTTTCCACACAACTTTTATTTCAGGTATTCCGTATTATTTAAGTGCTTAAAAATAGGACTTTGTATGTAGTTCCACACTCAGGAGTTTCCTTTCAAATACTATAAGACTTTACTGGTTTCTGTTGATTTAAAATGTAAAATATGTGTTCAATCGCAGTAATACACACCGTTAAGGACAGATCAGCATTTAATTCAGTCCTATCGGCCCGTGTTTGTTTCTGATGGTGCCTGAAGCTCATAGGTGAGCGGGTCACCGTGTTCCTCTCTTGGCACCACGTCACACCAGAGTTTCTAGGCATTTGAGTCCGGACCTATCAGCACAGATCAGCATTTAATTCTGTCTTATCAGTCCGTGTTTGTTTCTGATAGAAACTGAAGCTCATAAGTCAGCAGGTCACCCTGTTCCTTCTCTTGGCACAGTGTCACACAAAAAGTTCAAGGCCTATGAATCCAGCACCTATTTTCATGATGGACGAGTTTTTGGCATCCATTACGGCTCTGGACACCTAATGGGCGTGCTGGCCAGAGACGTGCTGAAGGTAATGCAACAGCAAATCACTAGAGGCTTTTGGGATCAGGCTTTGTTTTTAGGCACCAGAGGATATTTTGCTCAGAAAACTGGTATTAATACCATTTAATACACATGGGGGATTTTCAACTGGAAAATGTAATTCTGGCAAGGATAAACAACGTTAAAGACAAGAAAACGCATGGATTACATTTAAAAATACATTTTGATTTTTAATAGAGATTGTAGATTAAAAGACTTTTAATTCTTAATAGAGACTGCAGATTAAATACTTTCTTATTTCTAAACTGGGTTTGATATGGGCCAAAAGAGAGTCAGAGATATGCTAAAATGATTTTTACTTGCATGTAAATGTAACATTTTAAGAAATGCCAGAGGTGTAGAACTGAGAAGTGCTATAAATATCAACATACGTTTCAAACCTTTCCCAGATTCTTGCCTTGTTGTGTATCTCTAGCACTACGAAACCACACCCCTTAATTTTACCCCTTAATACGACCTTAATTTTTACCTTAATTTCCGGAAAAGTAAGAAAGTAGAAAAGTGCACAGATAAAGGCGGATTAAGGGGTAAAACTACCGAATTTTCCCCTTATTTTTAAAACTTGCCCCTTAAATAACTGAGCCTCCTGAAGAAAATGTTTTATGTTTTGGATTAAGGGGTTTCACACTCACACCTTAAATCCACATTTAAGGTAAAATTAAGGCAATGGCTTATAAATTAATGGCCACTTAATTAAAATTAAGGTGTTTGGCATATTTTCAGGAGTAAAGTAGGGTAGAGTTCAGCACATTTTAAGTACATTGTGTTTCATAGTGTAGTGAGAATGTGTTTTAATTACCGTTTTGTGCAGGTGGGCTCGGTGAAAGTGCAGGCTCAGGAGTTCGGGGAGTCAGTGTACGAGCCGGGGATGTCCTTCGTCTTGACCATGTTTGATGGAATTTTGGGTCTAAGTTACCCCTCCCTTGCAGAAGAGCTGGGAGTGCCTGTCTTTGACAACATGATGAACCAGAGCAAATTGGAGATGCCCATATTCTCTTTCTACCTCAACAAGTAAGCATTTATAAATACACATGGCTAATATCTTAGCTTAGCAGTAAGCGTTCTTTCCTGAATACAGAAATCAGTTACTTTTTTGTATTTATGTCATTATGACGTATTGTAGTTTCTATCCAGCCCTGGTTTATCTCAACTAGCGCCTTATTAGATTGCTGCTGGTGGAAATTACGCCAGTCCATGTAATGATGGGGAGAAATCTGGAACCAAATCTGTGTTTTCTTTCAAGCTTACAGAAAACTATACTTTTATACTGTGTTCTTGTTGGTTTGCAGTTATTCTAATGTTATTGTTGTTCTCACGGACAGATACATTCTGCTCAGATCAGGGGGTTTGAAAGGTGATTTTTTCCACAGTACTCTGTATAGAGATGGAAAATGTCAAAATGGTGATGGTTGTTCTAGTAGTGATGCAACTGACTGTAATAGTGGTAATATCAAAGACTCACTGTGGAAGTGGAGAGCCTCAGACCAGCTCAGTGTGGAGTTTCCTTCACTCAGACACACCTGACTTAACTCTCCTCTTCATCAGCTGCCGATGGAGTGGTGAAATCACTGTGCAGTGGCTCAGGGACACCACCAAATATTTTCACACCAAATATTTTATAAGCAACTGTCTATAACAGTCAGTTTATAAGCAAATGTTTCCCTGCATTTGTTAATCCAAAACAAGCAAACAGAAGGTGCTAAAGCTCCATACGTAAGTAGTGATCACGGTGAAAATGCTGGCTTATTGCTCCTTCTCTCCAGTACTGCAGATCATAGGAAGATTTAGGATGTTTGCTCTTTACATGATGATGATTATGATGATTATGACTGACCAATCCATCCATTTTTCTCTGGTTTAGAGGCCTAGACATGGAAGGAGAGCTTTTGCTGGGAGGTGTGGATGAAGATCTTTTTGTTCCTCCCATTAACTGGGCCCAGGTCACTGTAAAAGGCTACTGGCAGATCAAAATGGACATGTGTGTTTAGTCTTTTTTGGTGGCTTCACATTATTTATGTAAAGTGAGCAATATTTATTAGATGTTTCATTAAGTGATTGATTAATTGTGTATTTGTACGCTAAAACCACGCTCAAAGACTGGTTAAAAATATTGCATATTTTGGGACTCCATACATGTAGTTTTCCGTACTCGGTTTCATCAAGATCGCCTGCCATATAGTTGCATTTTGAAGAAACTGACTGTAGACCACACAGTTGACCCACCACCACTTTACCTTGTTCTACAATTGAAAGACCAACAGCTTGGATTACTATTACCTCTCTATCAGAAATACATTAATATAATTGTATCTATACTCTATCAGTTCATCACACGATAGAGCAATAAAGCAGCTTGCTACTACAGCCAGTATGTGGGAGGATGCAGTGAGAATGTAATACATACAGGGGCGAATCAAGGCTTCCAAAAGTGGGGGGGTTATGAGATAGGGATGCCAAATTATACATACAATTTAATCAATTTAATACAATATAATCTGTGCTATGCCCCTGAATACACAGTATCAGAAAACTTTATAGATCCTGGATGAAATTGCTCTTGTAGTGACTGCCACATCACACAAAGGCACAGAGAGACACAAGAGACACATAATAATGCAACATACGATAAAATAAGTCCAAATAAAATAAAAACAAAATCTGTAGAGAAAATCACCACAATATGTATAGACTATGGTACATACAGAAATGCTTGGTAGAATAAATATAAGTAAGTAAAGCAGCTGAGTGAAAGATCTATTGACCAAAATGGTAGTTTGGAATAAGTTATTGCACTATTACTCAATAAGAAGTAATTACTTATTATTAAGTAATATTATATCATGAAAATATTCCTTTCCTTCCATTCTTCTTTAGAGTGAAGATTCAAGGGACCTCTGCATTCTGTGAGGGCACTGCTTACAGTTGCCAGGCAATTGTTGACACAGGAACGTCTCTGATTGCCGGGCCGACTATAGACATCATGATCCTTCAGCAGCTCATCGGAGCTACACCAACTCCCACTGGAGAGGTGAGACTGGCCTGAGCTTCAGAATGAGGAAAAGCCCATCTGTGTGCTCTGCAAGTAAAGCTGCCTGCCTTCATTATTACACTGCACTTTGGTAACTGTGCAGCACAGGAAATAGGATGCACAGAATGTACTTACATTTACTTAAAATTACATATTAGCACATGATTAGAATAAACACATCAACCTGTTAACTGCCAAAAGTTTGAACAAAATTATCATATAATACTTGAGACACATGGTGACATGGCATGACTGCAACGTGATCTTAAGGTGAAAATGAATATTCCAAATAATATGGCACCTCAGGATGTTTTATTTTTAAAACACAGAGAGATATTATTCAGATAGTCATACTCATATGAAATAAGAGTCATATTAACTGTGTTCTGGGTTCCAGTTTCTGGTGGACTGTTCTAGGATCAGCAGTTTACCAGTGGTCACTTTTGTGATTAATGGAGTGGAGTATTCCCTTTCTGGCAAAGAATATGTCAGGAAAGTGAGTATACATCCAGAGTTCTCTTCTTTCAATAATAAAGAACGGCTCAGACCAGGACTAGATACAATTTCTCCAAGATATTTCCACCCTAAGACAAACATCTGAAAATAAACTAGACAGCTACTTCACCACTTGCGTTCTCACTTGTATTTCGATTAGAACAGGTCTGAATAGCATTTTTATTCTGTCCGTCAATACCATATTTACATTTATTCTATTCATATTTAAGTGTAGCTTTACTATGTTTGTTTTTAACACTTTAACCACATTATTTTACACTGTAAATTCTGTCAAATAAGGAGACAGATGAGTCTGTCTGCATTTTACTTGCCTACCTACATAGCAGATGATACAGAAACACATTTAAAATTTAGTTTACATTTGTTTGCTTGTTAATTTCTTTCTTTCTTTCCCTCTTTTTTCCTCTGTGTAGGACGTCATAGGTGAAAGAACCGTCTGTTTGAGTGGTTTTCAGGCAGTAGATATCCCATCTCCAGCTGGAATGCTATGGATTCTGGGGGACGTTTTTCTTTCTGAGGTTTATAGTATCTTTGACAGGGGTCAGGATCGGGTGGGCTTTGCTCGACTCAAAGCTCGCTCTACTCGCTAAGAGGGGAGTCCTAAAGGTGACAAGCTCTGTCTAAAGGGACACAAGTAACAAATTATGTCACTGCTACTAATACATGATATTTGTATAGTTTTCGAAAAACCAAATACCCCAAATCCTGAATACTAAAGCAGAATTTCAAAATCATGCCTTTGTCCTTAAGTACTATTTGATGCTTTCAACAATTTGAATGCAGAACTATTGAGATTTATGGCAATGGTTTGGGTGTGGCTGTAAGCTACGTGATTAAGTGTTTAAGCTACTGAAATCAACTTAAATTGTCTGAAGGTTTGGGACACCTGCTCTTTCAGTTGTACTTCTGTCCACCGTCCACCCTCCATATACTCTTGTGGGTGTAGATAACAATTTTCCATCTCATCCTAAAGATAATCTCTCCCCAACTGGGGGAGACTGTATACCCTCTATTCCCATTCTAATTACTGTGCTTGTCTGTGTGTCCACCTGTGTGATGGATGGACCTTAAAGTAACTGAAATCAATGATTACAAAGGGTTTCTGAATTCTTATCATATAGCGCAAAGTGTAGAAATTCATCCTCTCCAGCTGATGATCAGAAGAAAGTTCAAGACACTGCAGATATAAGAAGAATATAAACCTTGCAGTCTAATGTTGCATAATTCTAATCAGTGACTATAGGCCTTCATTCATTTACACATTGGCATTTCTAAGTGACAGTATCAGTTCTGGTCCTGGAATTACTTATTCTTCTACAACTAGATGATTTCCCTGTTCAGGCAGACCTAATCACTTTAGTGTTGTATCATCTTGACTGGATCCAGACACTGCTGAGGGGAGTCTTCTTGCCTTTATTGCTTGTAGCTTGCATCAGAGCTCAGAGCCCAGTCTACATCAATCAAACTGCAGTATATCAGAGAAGCAAATGAACAGAGCCTTTCTTTCCTGTCATTTTTGT
>JBBKCR010000122.1:21334349-21345830 GCA_037577295.1 Ladigesia roloffi | reverse complement strand
TTGTAGCACGAGAGCATACTTACGTGTCAGTGTACCAGTTTGGTTTCTCGTTCTCCTGGCCCTCGTGCCGTCTCACATTCCTTGTTAAGTGTAGTCCAATAAAAATACCCTTTTGGATGGCATCCTGTGCCTGTGCATCCTTATATTCGTTCCTCAACGGTACCGGCGTGACAGACCATAACAATCAGCAAAACGACATTAGTGTGGGTTAAGACTACTTAGTTTACTACTCCTTCAATGCACTTTGAAACCTTGTATCTCCACTGACATAATTTTAAAAAGCCATCTGACAATGATCTTGTCTTGCAGTTCTTCTTTGAAGGGTTTGTTCAGAAAGTGACAAAATAGAACAGTTAGTCAACCCCACAAATTGTTTACGTATCTTCTAATGGGACTGAATTTAATAAGGAGAAATAGATGTAAATTTGTAGAAGAAATAGGGGAGAGGTACATACAATGTTTTTTCCATTTTTTTAACATCAATGAGATTTGAAAGGCTTCTACATGAGTCCATAGTGGTAAAAAATGTCCCAAGGCAGGTCAGTACTAATGTTGATAACTGCTATAAAAAACCCCTGAAGTTAGTTTCAGGTAGGCCACACTCTTTGTTATTACTAATGGGCTGTGTTTTTTTAAATGAGGTATAATGCAAAGATTTACTCCTCTTGATATGAAGTCTGAAAATGACATTGCTATGCTGGTTCTAACCACAGGTGGAGACATAATCCAGTAAAAAACTCACATGGGCGAGGAAAATGAGCAGAGCCACTTAAAAGGCCCGTTTCCTGACTTTCCTGACAATTTATTTTCTTTGAGGTCCACTTATTAGATTCATGTGGTTTAATTTAGTAAATAAAGTCATAAATTATTTTCACGTGACCGTTTTCCAACCTAATTTTATACCTTAGAATGAAACAGGCTGTTTTATAAGACTTTGAAGCAGATATGTGAACGTCATCCAAAAATGTGTGGAGTGAAAAACAGTCTTTTAAAAAAATATATAGTAACAATGTTTACATACAACTACATTTTCCATGAGATGGGCCCTTTAAAAGCAGTAAGAGAAACCCTAAGCTCATACCATAAATAGGACAGCCCTAATTATATATAAAGTAGGGATGAACCATAGAGGGAAACACTCCCAAAGCAACATAAGAGTTAAATATTGCAATAATTGGCCCATGATGGCGCAGTGGGTAGCATTGATGCCTCACACGACCAAGGACTGGGTCTGTATCTGGGAGTTGGCATTTTCTCCTCACGGTGGCGTGGTGTTTCCTCCAGGGTCTCGGGTTTCTCCCACAGTCCAAAGACATGGATGTCAGGTGACTTGGGGTTTCTAAATTGGTTATATGTGTGAGTGAATGGTGTGTGTTTAAAGATTTAGTATTTACTAAAAATGAATGCAATCTTATGAAAAAAAACCTCTACTCAAAACATTCTATTATGTAGCAAATTAACATTATACTACATTAAAGGGGGGATATAGGGCCATTGTTCTAGATGCCTCATAGTATATAGAAAATATTCAATGACATTAAAAAGCTTTGTTTTTAGGATCACGTTAACATCTCGATCAATTGAAACATCTTCACTCATAGTACATAATAAAAATGCAGCCTTCACTGAAGGACAACATCACAGTAATTGTTAACAGAGAGTATACAGAGGAGGCTTAGAGCAAAAATAATGAAATAGTTTGCTTACCACCTAATTGATATTATACCCCTCTTGCACTTTTTGCTCGTTCATTTTACATTAATCTTCATCCCTTCCAGAGTGTGCTCAGCAGCTGCTGTCTCTCTGGGGGGTGGCGGAAGAAAAGGTCTCCGTTTCCTGCTGGGGCATGAGCAGACCCCCACATCCTCCTGGAGAAAAGCTTTAATCCACTCTGCTCCTCACACACCTCTGTGCTGCGTTTAAAGGGCCCATCTTAGGAAAAAGAAATATATAATAAATATGGTTACGGTTTTAAAATATACCATTGACTCTATGCTCCGCACTGTGGACACCAGGCTGGTTATGTGATTAAACAAAACGAATTCATTTACTAGCGCTGCCCATTCATGTCTACACTGTTCTGTAAATGAGGCACAATACAGAGCATCCAATTAGAACAGAACTGACAGTATTACAGTATAATACTGACAGAATTACAGTAAATATACTGTAGATTTTATAAAAGATCTTGGTAAAATAAAGACATCGATTAGCGTGTCTGGTGTTCTGGTGTAGAACTGTTTTCCGTCCAGCAGGATGCCAAAGGTTAAAATGCTGCACATATTCACTGTCATTTTTCTAGAACTTCCAGAAAGCCTTTATTAAAAAAAGCTCCCACCCCAGACGTGACCCCATTGCTTGTGAACAAAACTATGTTATAGAGAATCATGTAACATGATAACTACTACACTACTTTTTTAACACAATTTAGAAAAATGAACACATTTTTGCTTTTTTTGTTGTCAAATGCGTCTGCACATCATCTGAGAGATGACTTCAGAGATAACTCGCTATAAGCAGTAGCTAGGGGTCTAGTTGTTTGATGGTGAATCGATTATTTACTGGTCCATTATGCAAAATATAAACTGAAATTGTGGCACAAACTTTCATCAGAGCTCTGGCAGCTGAGCGATCATGTTAGAATGACATGTTCTTTAGGTGTATAAAACTGCTACAGACCCACATACACACACACAAACACACAGACACAGACACACACAGTCCACCTCCGCCTGCTATTGTTGTTCCCCACTCATGATCTTCATTAATCTTTGTTAATCTTTTCTCCTTCACCCTAATGAATGATCACACTGCTGTATTAGTATCCATAACAGGCGGCAGTCTGTAGCCCATGCCACTTGAGCGTGTGCACTTGAGATTCATTATCATCCACTGCGAGGGACACTCATTATTGCGGCTGTAAAAGCATTGGAATTATTTAATCATCGCTGACCTCCGATTTCCATCTCATGCTCCACCTACACACGTGCTCTCCACAATTCACTGCAGCAACACCGCAAATGCAATTTGCTATTAAAAGTGCGTTGTTAACTTTGCCATTCGATTGGGATAAGCTGTGGTGCAGTATCTTGCTTTTGATATTTAATGGTGTGTTGTGAGAGATGTAAGTGGAAAGCTGGGTAGTGTACTCTAATCAGTTTGGAAGTGAAGTTCAGGAAGCTGTTGGCCTGTAAAGAGCCCCGGGGGTGTTGGTGAGCACTGCTCGTTGGGGTTTGGCGAGTAATTTCCAGAATGGAACAGTCAGACTGATACTGACATCACAAGATGACGCTGTTACATCATAAAAAATACTAACAGGCCACGCGTTAAAAACCAAATTCAGCTGGGTGGATGAGTGCAGTCATAACACAAAAGATGCCTTGACGCGAACCCTGTAATGCAATTTTCTTAACTCGCTTATCAGGCAAACAGTATCCCCCATCCACCAATGGAGAGCATGGTTTAAAAGGTCCAGAGATAAAATGAAAACGTCAACAATCTCAAGACAAAACAAAAAATGGGGGGGTTTACAGGGGGTTAATTCCACACTGGCTTAGCAAATATAGTGAAACACCATAAATCCACTGCATATTATATACTTTTCTTACTCATCAAACCATTTAACGACCCCTTAACCCCCACAGATGTGGGCATTCTCATCCAAGAGGAGACATCGAAATGAATCTGAATCAGAATTATCAGTCTGGATAAGTCTGTATTGATCTGCATTGACCCTTACCTGAGGGCAAATGACACAAACCATGCCAGCAAAATCCCTTACCTAATTGGGGACTATCATTTTCTTGATGTGCACCACACATGCACTCGCCCACTTGAGAAGAAAAGGCAATTGTCACCTTTTTCCACATGTCTGTTGACCAGTGTCTGTAGTTTTGACAACTCACAGATGTTAATTCATTTATGTAATAAGAAATGTACACACTGAAGCCCGACTCTAACATTCCTGTCTATGTAGCTGTGCATGGGCTGCTCCTGTTGATAGTCTGATCACGTCCTGCCCTGACAATCTGATTCACAGCCTCTCTTCTATTTTTCATAACATTCCACTCTAATGCCTGAGCACGGACACAGCACTGACCACTCTTTTCTAAGCCGGTGGATGAATTTGTTATCTTAACTGTATCCCTACATGAAAACAACTGCACTTTTTATGTTTTCCCTTAATTTGTCAGCTTGCTGGACTTCACTGGACACATATGAGCTTCCCTTGCTTGAACTTTATATACATATATATATATATATATATATATATATATACACTCATATATATATAAACATTCATATATATGGTTTTGTCCTAAAACAAATTATAACCAGTTTAATTTTCATAATTCATGATATTCCTTGTTGGGAGTGAATTTTACACATATAAGAAAGATCAATACCATGATTAATACGCTCTTAAGCAGATGCATTTTCCATTTTATATTTGCTGTTGTTCTTTCCAAATACTTGTTAAATTAAAAAAAAGTCTAAATGGAAATAAATCATTTTGAAATTATTTTGAAAATCATTTCTCATAAAACAAACAAAATATATAATCCTATTTCATAAGTGTCTTTTGCTGATTTTCTAAGAGAAAATAAGTTAAGGTTCTTTTGCTTTTTGGCCAATGGGGGAGAGATCGGGCATCAATCCATCACAGTGTAACATTCAAATGATAATATATAATATATTGGCAGTAGGAAAAGCTTTTCTTTGTTTTTACATTTGTGTTGTTTTACATATTCAGAAACTTCAATGACAACCAATAAATGGAATAAAGGTCAAGCTGACTCTATTTTTGCTAAATTAAATAACACCTACAATGACTCTAATATTTCATGACAGCTGATATTAATGGATGATAAAAAAGTGTTGACATACCAAAACAATTGTTTGTGAGAGAGTATTGCGCTAGGAAAACAGCTGGACCTACAAGAGTAAAATACTTAAAGCAGCCAACCCTGAAACATACTTTCCATAATAACCCTATGTAAAACTACCTTTTGTCCCTGGGTGGGTTTTTTCTGGACAGATGGGCTCTTTTTGTCCTATTCTGGCCACCGTCCAAGTGCTGTCTGCACTGTTGTGGGTAAAGGATGTTCTGTGACAGGCCAAGCATTCTCCTGTACTTTAGATATTAATGGCTGTGACATCCAGGGTCCAGCTCAATCTGCCCTGACCCTAAAAGCATCCAGAATGCTGAACTCGCCTGCCCTGTGTTCCCTAAGAATTGATTTGTCGTTGTTTATTTATTATTTGTAGAACGCCTGTGACATTTTTAGTTTCCTGCCAAAGGGGCACATTGTGGACGTTTCATTTGCGAGACGTATTTGATGGGCTGGATGGTGCTGGAAACAAGGCGGCCTGTACAAGCATATTTTTCTATATTTGCTGTGTCATAAATTATGAATGATGTGTGGATTTTCTCGCTCCTGCAAGTTGCCGCCTGCAGTACATCTCAAGCACCTCTTAACTATATTACTGTTGGGGCTGGAATGACTCACAATTCACTTTGGCTCTCATGTGCTGCCTTTGCCCGGTGCTCTTCAGCGTGAAATAAGAAAGTAAGGTTTTTTTTTCTTCATTATCCCTGTAAACTTATCTCTGTTTCTTGTGCCCTTACCTCTGCTCTAACACAGGACATTGTAGATATGCATACTGATGCATAGTACATGAAGTCTAAAAAGAGAAAATATTTTTTTTATAAACTGAGGTGTCTCAAATTGAGTAACACTTGGCAAATGTGCTTCGCATAATACTCCGATTCTCCAAGCAATGCTTCAACATGCCCATTGCTTGCCTTTCCATTATCAGTCATCTTCCAAACCACCAACCACCATTATTTATTGGGTGCCCTGTGTGAGGCTGATAAAGGAGGAAACATGCCAAGAAAGGACTGAGACCAATGATTATTTTCTTCTTATCTCAAATCACATTAGCTAACTGTGTTAGGGGAAACCGTTTATGCGCAATCAGCCTTACGTTGCTTGAGAAAGAGTCTTCATCATTGCCTGGGAAGCACTGGAGGTCTACTTGCATGGCCAAAATGTTATTAATGAAATCCTGTTAGTGCTATTGTATGTTCCAAATCTAACACATTAGGCTCCTTTAATAAGTACATTTGAGTAATTACAATGTACCAGACATTATACACAGGGCCATGTGCCCAACACTACCATTTGTACTATAGTACAGAACATTTCTACGACAATTCTACTTCAATACTAAACTACATCACTGGAGTATTGTAATGTGCTACTTTGGTGGCCATTGTGCATTTATGCAACAGAACATGAACAGTTTCTCATGAAGAAATGTTCAGTTAGTGCCAGAGACATAATTTATGATAAAGGTGCCCTTGAGTATTCTGTTGCTTTATTGTTATTTTCTATTGCAGTTCCACAAAAATATGACCAAAAAGCAAGTACTCATGTTTTGAGACAAACATGTTTCTCAAAATTAAAATCTACCTGAGAGTTGTTTTGTTCCATCTAGAATTTATATAATTAAAATTATTGTGATTTATTTTTAAACTAATGTTACCTGATGCACGTTAGCATCTTTATTTCTACATCTTTATCTTATTTCACTGTCTTTTTGTTCTCTGTGTTTGACTAATGGCATCACTTTATTCAAAGACAGTTTTAGGTAGTTAGGATCGCTAGCTAACTTCTCTAATTTTGTTTTCAGACACGGCTGATCACTGTAAGCCTTGCATTTAGGCTAATGCTGTGTCCTTTAAGCCTTTAATGCATGTCCATTAGTCTTTTCAAGCTCCAGTAAAGCTAAAATATTGATATTTATATGTGGTTTTACAGACGCAGACTCTCAAGGATGTGAGAAAGGTTACTAATGTTTTGTTCAGTCATCAATGCTATATAAGTTTGCATTAGCATTATATTATATTATATTATATTATATTATATTATATTATATTATATTATATTATATTATATTATATTATATTATATTATAATATTTATACATAATAATAACAACAACAACAACAACAATAATAATCATAATAATAATCATAATTATTATTAATATTATTACTATTATTATTATTATTTGAGGGTATTTAATGTGACATAACTGATGTATGCCAACATGTAAGTGTGTAAAAGTGCTATTCATCCCATTTTCTGCCTTTGTATGGACATAAAAATAAAACCCTTTTTAGTTAAGGCAGCTCTTCAGCTTTCTCTAATGGGATCATGGCTCTGCTGGGTGAGGGGTGAAGCAAGGGCGAAATGGTTGTATTTGGGGATTTTTTATTTAATTTTATTTTTTATTTATGATCTAAGTAGGTACATTCATATTCAGTATCATATGCATCAACGTGAACCTCTCGTGTAGGTTTACGGGCTCTTAGGATATGTTATTGTTCGTGTCAGACTGAGTGTTTTGGTGTGGAGTGGTGTGGGGAGTGGGTGCCGTGCCGTTGCGTCCTTTGACTGCAGAGGCGACGAGAAGCAGGAGCTTCAGTCCGTGGGGGTGTGTGTATGTGTGTGTGTGTGTGTGGAAGTGTATGCGCGTGTGTAGTCGGCTTTGCACCCTCTGCCCTACTTTTCTACGGAGGGATGCTGCTGCTGCACTGACAAGAGAAGGCAGAAGCAGCATGCAGACTCTGGCTGCCTCTGTGCCTCGTTCCGGGCGTGTGCCATTTCCAGCCACCGGCCGTCTAGCTGGAACTCAGGGTCGGCGTGCTTGAGCAAGGCTCACCGCCGTCTATCCGCCCCAGACCCGTCTCCCCCTCCACCTCCGGCCGTCTGTCGGAGCATGGACCCCCTGGTCGAGCCGCAGGACGAGAGGAGCACGTCGGGCTGGAGCCTCGGAGCTGCTGGCGGGGAGACGAGCGAGCCGCGCCGCGGGAGGGCCGAGGCCAGGCGGCACGGGGACAGCCCGAGCACCGCGGAGGACGG
Source organism: Ladigesia roloffi (assembly GCA_037577295.1). Lineage (NCBI taxonomy): Eukaryota > Metazoa > Chordata > Actinopteri > Characiformes > Alestidae > Ladigesia > Ladigesia roloffi. The sequence continues at coordinate 21,337,899 of JBBKCR010000122.1, read as the reverse complement.
AGAGGAGCCTCTGGAGGAAAAACTCAAAGGACTGGCGTTCAGGAAGCAGACCTCGTACAGGTGAGTGGAACACAAAAGGAGCCAACAAGCGGAGCATACTAATACAGAGTCAAGCGTGGCACCGGGGGTGCACAATGACTCGGTGGTTTGCCTGATTTCAGATGACCAGCGTGTTACAATGCTGGGTGAGCAGGCTTTGTTGTGCAGACCCAGAAAGATGGAGCAGGGTCATGTAAAGCCCAAGCGGTCCCTCTGAATCCTTTTTAAATGACCAGCGTTTTTCTGGATGGAGACTTTTGGCGAGAGAGGCAAGAGAAACGGATCCAATCTAACGTGTTCAAATTCAGATTACAGGGTCATGGTGGGCAGCAGGGACCCCCCGTGACCAGCCTGTGTGTTTTTAGATGAAGGATCCACACAAATGAGGCTGCGTGTTGAAACAGTGCCTGGAACAGAGGACCTCTACGGGTCGATGTGTGATTGTAGATGAGCAGTGTTTTTCATCTTGAATGAATGTTTGGATAAAAATGACCAGGCTGTTGTTAGTGTAGCAAACACACACACACACACACACACACACACACACACACGCACAAAGAAGAAATATGCATGCTCCAGGGTGAATCTGTGTGACCTATTCACTTTGTATGTCCAGGCTTTGTTTATGTGTTGCTTCATGACATATCCTGTGTGATTGTAAACATAGGCTGCACATGAATAATGTGGAGAGATTTTAATAACATATGTTGTATAAAATTATTAAATTGACATTGACAGTTCGGGCTACAGCAGACACTGTAGGATCCATCAGATTGACCATGGGCATATAATGTATTTATTTTTTAATCATTGTTGCGTGTGTGTGTGTGTGTGTGTGTGTGTGTGTGGAGGGATGGCGCATGCCTGTGTATGGGCTAGCCTTGATATTGATTTCAGCCAATCTGTGTGCGGATTTCCTTTTGAATGGCAGCCCACCTCTGTGGCTATTCAGCCTTTATGGACTTAATTGGTGCAGATCCAGTCTGACTTTAGGAGACTGTAGTGCATTTACACCGATGCATCCCAGAGTGTGCATCTCTGGAGATGAGTTCTCTCTTTATAATTGTTTTACAAACGGCTTTTTCGGGCACATTAAAGGTCATCCAGTGCTCTGGAAAGATTTCCAATTCGTCGGGGTCACAGTGCGACCAAACATTATTAAAGTGGGCTCAATATGCAACCAACGTTCATCTCTGTAACAGACGCATGCTGCAGGAATGACGGAGAGGGTGTGTGCATGTGGTATTTAATGATACCAGCCTGTTAGAAGAACTGAAGAGCTTAGACCATACTGATAAGCCTATATCCACCTACACACATACACATTCAGTGCCCTCTCCTACACTTGTGTGTGTGCAAGCCTTTGGGACTTTGATTGATATGAATACACCTGCCTCAAACTGCTTCAGGGAATGTAAAGTCCTGTGTAAATATTTCTTTATATTTGATTTGAATCACCTGTTGGTGCAATTCTACCATGTTACGCCCCTCAAACGGTCCCATTTTTACCATATTGGGTAGGTTAAATGAATCTACGCAATATAGTAAATAGAAATAAATGTGCCTAATGATACCACTCGGTATTCAGCACCACCAGTATGCTGATCACTACCTTATTGTCTGGAACAATCTGTTTCTTCACTGGTTCAGGACTTCACTTAGATGTGCTTTATTCTGCTTGAAGGATTCTTATGCAGATCACTGTGTGGCTTCACAAATTGAAAGATTCCTCATCAGGAACAAGGATTGGACTGAAAATGAGACGGCTTTGAAAGTCCTTCGGAAAGCCTGTAGAACTGCTGTTTTTTAAAGCCCACATTAAAAATACAATGGCATTTTGGAAATAAAATTTGAAGGAATGATGAGTGGCTCAAGATTTTGCACACTACTGCACAGAACTGATCCGTTTCATAGATTAAATGGACACAAATTCGCCCTTCAGCTTCCTTGCTGTGATTAGTGATTTTCTTGATGTAAATATGTTTCAGATTTCACATATGTGGAACGTTCATGCACAGATTTGCAAGATGTTGATTTGTTGCATCACTTTTCTTTCAGCAGGCCTCCTAATCCCTAAATTCAGCCTGAGTGACTATTAGTTGTGTCCGTATGCAGTGTAATATTCATGATGAGACTCAACCACTTGCATTCCTTCAGGATTAAACGTTATTGCAATCAGTGATTCGGCTTACTAGGCCTTCTCATCAGAATGAACTAGGTCGCGTGGAAAGTAAGTGTGAAGAGGAGCTTTGGCACGTTTAATCAAGCCTGTCTGTCTGCATCCAGCCAGCGAACAACATCTACAACATGAGCAGAATACTAACTGTGGTTTTGAGGCATGAGGCTGCAGCAGCACACCGGTGCTTACACTCAGCGAGCAGCTCCCTCCTGGGGCAGACAGCGGTCACAGGATCAGAAACCACAAAGAATTTCTTTTGGTGCAGGTGAGAACATAAATGACAATAGAAGGATGTAAGAAATAGAAAATAGCTTTAATTACTTTAATTAAGGCCAGTTTAAGATATTACCTGTTACATATAAATGGTGATGGTATATGGCTTTAATTTGCTGCCCCATGTTCTGCCCATGGCTGTGTTCTTTCACCAACTGTTACTGTTGCTAGTTGTTCAGCCCACTAAATTAGATTTGGAGTTTATAGTTTGGGATGGTGATCAGTACGGTTAAGTCCCGTGAGACTGCCCCCTGTAGTTTGGGAATGGAAGTCACTTTGGATAAAAGTGTGTGCTAAATGCTGTAAATGTAAAGGTGCTTGATACTCCTCCTGTTATTGATGTCATTCACTATAATTTGGTACAATAAAGAACGACATCACATAAAAATATGGGAAAGGATTCAACAGTTTTTCATAATTTATTTTTGGAGAAATTACATGCTAAATTGTTCCCTGAGTTGCCTGTATACATAATGAGGGAGTAATAATAATAATAATAATAATAATAATAATAATAATAATAATAATTCTTCTTCTTCTTCTTCTTCTTCTTCTTCTTCTTCTTCTTCTTCTTCTTCTTCTTCTTCTTATATAATCAGGGCCTGTTTAAGTACATTGGAAAGTGTGAAGGTCAGGGGGGTGTAGAGTCCCTCACTCTCCCGCAGGCGCTGATCTTTTTATATATTTGGCAACCAGAGCTGCTGTGTTTCTTTCTCTCAATTTTTTCTCCATCTCTTACACTATTTTTCTCGCTGTCTCACTCTTTCTCTCCCCATCTCTCTCTCTCTCGCTAATTCTTACTTCTCTCTCTTGCTTTTTCTATCTTCATCTTGTTAGTAATATTTATACCGCTGACGTGGGGGATTTTTCAGTTTAGTCTGTCTGACGTTTGCAAAAATTATGTAAAAATCAACCTCAGGTCAGTGGTCAGGGAAGAACACATTAGTGAGCTGAACCTGGAGAGGAAGATTGCATGCATGTATTGTATGCTTAAAATCTGGTTTCTATCTCTCCCTCCGTCTCTCTCTCTCTCTGCGCCACCCCCCCAACCCCACCCCC
>JBBKCR010000122.1:21320165-21333549 GCA_037577295.1 Ladigesia roloffi | reverse complement strand
TTATTATGTTGTGATGGTGATTCTTCATCCTTTCTTCTTCTTCTTATTATTATTATTATTACAAGATCTTGAGACTTTTATAAACTTGGACTATAAACTTAGGCTGGTAAAAGAAATGCTCATTGTATAAAGGTATTTAGCAAAAAAGCCCTGGGTCAAACAATGTAACCTTTCACATGCACAAATATTTATCATAAATTAAGTTTTTTTTGCAATAGTTTGGTTAAAAAAAGTATTTTGTTATTTTCCCTCAAACTAGGATGGTTGGGACATGGAAGATGGACTGAGATATACAGTACAATTGATATATTGTTTAAATTGCATTGTTTGCATTAAATTGCAAGACTTCCACAGAACAGGCGTCCTTTTCGCCTATTTTTAGAGAAGCCTTGTTCAGAACCCCCCTGCTTTAACAGCTGTTAAAGGACAAGAGCAGTCATCACCCACGTTCCCACCCCACACTAAACCTCTCTGTTTCTGATGAGATCAGCCATTCTGCTCCTCCTGCAGGGTCATGACTGAAGCAAATGATCAAAGCCATCTTGTACTCTCCATTTCCAATTCAGATAAGATGCCAGATGAGCCGGTGGAGTTGAAATGGAGCAAAAAAACCAAAAAATGCAAATGAACATAAATTGAGCAGAAAGAATAGACAGGCATGGCTATAGACATGCTATATCTTAGATAATGGTCCATCGTTTCTTTCAAGAAATGCACTTAAATAGAGCAAAAGAGGTTTTAAACGTCCCTCAAAGATGGAGCTGATCCTTTTGTTCCCCACAGCCTTCAAAGAGGGTGTTTGACTTGGGGTTTTATAAAAAAAATTTTTGAGTTGCGGTCTGAATATAAAGAGGCCCTTGTGGATAGAAGCATTCTCAGTTGTCAAACGATACAACATAGGATTTGAAGGCCTCATGCATTATTAAGGAGCTGACCGCAGTCTTGGTTGTAGGCTTTAACAACACTGGGATGTTTCCTTTATTTGCGTTCAGAGGTGAGGAGAACTTAAACATGCACTACATGTACTTACTATGAAAGTGCACAAGTGAAAGTGACCATTCTGCCATACATGAGCACACCACAGCACACAATTCTTCCTCTGTGTTGAATCCTTTAAGCAGCAGGCTGCCAGGAACACAGGGAGCAGTATGTAGGGACAGTACCTTGCTCAAGGGTAACTCAGTGGTGCTTAGTACGCTTGGGAATCAAACCCTCAACTTCCTGATCACAGGACGAACACCCTAACCACCTGACTGCCAGATATTATATTCATCCGTGCAGTGCCTACACTGGGAAAAGTCTTGTTGTGCAGACTAGACATCTTTTTGTCAAATGAACAGCCCATGGATGGAACTACTGACAATGCCATAAATAAATGAAGCCAAAAACTTTACACTCCCTCTGTGTTCACTTTTGATCACAGTATGAAGGGAAGTGGTGCGTTTAAAAGACAAATGCATTAATGTTTCAACTGAGAACTCTTTGAAAAGTGATTTAAGGTGAAATGATGTTTGTCCACTTGGCACGGTGCAGACTTTATGACTAAATCAACACTCACACACACACACACACACACACACACACACACACACACACACTTCAAATTGAGTTGCAAAAGGGACACAGAAAGAGAAAAATCTGTTGGAAATCTGACCAATCCTACTCTCTCGGGGTATCTAGAGTGGAATTTTCCAGTTTAAAGATTAAGAAAACCTATTCAAATGAATGTATGCAATCATCAGCATTCTTTCAAAAGTCAGGCATTTTAGGGTTTCTAAATGACATAAAAACACACACACACACATTTTAAACGTAAACTTAATCGACGCCAGTAACCGCACAAGCAAATCTTTCAGGTGGAGTCACCTATTTATAATGAACTATTGAGTTTTATAAATTATTCATTACCTATCATTAAACTGATATGTATTCATGAGCAAACTAGTGTGTGAGTGTTTATGGGCCTAAGGGCTTTTATTACCGACTTGTGATTCATTTATTAATCTTGACATATTATTTTTTTATTATGAAATAAATATGTATGTTAGATAATTATGAGAGTGAGAAATCAGAGTCTAGGATGATATAAAGGCCTGTAGAGTTTGAGGAGTTAACATCATGATAAGGCATTTTGCACAGTTCTAATGGATGGACGTGAATTTTCATGATTTTAGCTACAAAAGCCTCAGGGCAAACCTAAAGTAGCAAACAGATGACCATTTTGATGGAAAACATTTGGGTTAATGGGGAACTTGTGGAAGTGGGATGTTTCAATACATCATTGCTTGATTATACTCAAGGGCATTCTTCCTTTCTTGCTGTCATTGGTGTGCTGTGTTTCAGCAGTTGGTACTGCATGACATGCTTTTTGAATAGAGACATTAAGAGCCCTCTGCTGTCTCCTTGTCTTTGATCCAGAAGCTTCTGTGATGACGTCAGCATGTTAAAGGCAGTGTGGTGATTTTGCGGGCCTGATAGCATCTCTCCTGCATGCTGCAGTGCAGTAAAACGGCTACACCAGTTCAGTACTGTCACTCCAGCCTCGTCTCTGATCGGGATTAATGAGGCCCCCAGTGCATTTTGCCGTTAGCAGAGCCATCGAGGAGCCTGTTTGGCGCTGTTATTTAGTTGTTTGGCCTCTGTGGGCCGTGTGCTTGGTGACGAATGTGTGCAACGCCTTCCTGTGGGCATCCTGCCCAGTCTGGGGCTAGTGTGACACTTCAAAAGTGTGACACTTCGATTTGTTTGTTGGTTGGTTGTAGTTTGTGAATATGTGCTGCCTGAGGCTCAAGGGGTTTTATTTTTGTTTTGGCAACCAGTAAGTACAAATAGCTGACATTATCTCTGTTTGTATGTGTGTGTATATGTGTGCATGTGTGTGTGTGTGTTTGTAAAGTGAGATGGAGGAGGTGTTGATGGTGTGTCATACTTCAACACATACGTACGCTTTATCTCACTATCGCACACAACTTCATCCAAAACATTGTAAGCATGACCCTTTCTTTCTCTCTAGGTTCTCCCTAACTACACTCACAGTCTGTTTACTGGAGCGCAGGTCCAGTCCTTGAGGGTCTTAGTCCAGCACAGTCTGGTGATGGCCCTGTACAAACGCATTTGATTTTACTCATCAGTTATTGCCTGGTTTAATGTGTCGGGTAATGACCAAACTGGGCCAGAACTGTACAACCCTGCTTTAAAGCCTCAGGTACGGCATTAGTTTTGCCTACAACTGACATCCACACCTTGCTTAAGTATACATCATTTAGGTATATACATTTTAACATAGCACCAATTGATCTACCCAAAGGACCATTGAAGGTATGTACACATTTACAATCTTTTTATTGTAAATATTTCCATACAAAGGCTGACTCGCTTAACATTAACTCTGCTTCTGTGCTGACTTTCTCCATCTGTTCTGCACTGCATCCAAGACCCACGTTCATCCTGAAACCAAAAATGTTTTTGTGGAGCAGCACATACATTTTTCAAAACAATCCTTAAAAGGGAATTTTACCTGTTATCCAAATCGTCTACATAATTACCTGGCTCAGATGGAAAGGAAGTCATTCGGAACGGTTTCATCTTAAATCCTCTGAGCTTGTAAAACTTGCAGAGTCAGAATTTCTCACAGCACGGATGATAAGAACCCGGCATTTGAAGACCTTATTGCCTCACTTCCTATTACAGAATGTTAGTGCTGTGGACATTGCAACTAGAAGTCTAAGAATAATTTATAATCAATAACACAGGCCTCACTATTATACATGTACCTGCATTGAGCAACACATTCAGCAGGCAAGAGCAAATACTCAGTTTCATACAGATATAATATTGTCTCATAAGTATACTAAAATGAATCACTTTCCCTTCACATCAAAATTGTGAGCAGGAGGGAAAGACAGCCTTCTCATAACCATATTAGCTTTCGGCTCATGCATTATTATAAGTTATTCTTCCATTGTAATATTACATTCTATAATAAAATGGAAATGTAAACACTGACATATCAACACAAGGCAAATTTATCTTCATCATCCAAGATAATAAACAAAGTGTATAATCCCAAACAACATGACTTACTCAAATGCCTGAATTAGTAAACCAATACCAATATGAGATGAGAGATCTTTTTATTCAAACACACTAGTTGCTAGATTCCAGATTGTTGTGGGTTTGAGCGAGGAGATTGCCAAACATCAGTCTTCCACAGCTGGCAATGGCTACTCCAGCTCTAGAATTCATGTGTATGTTTGCGTGGATGTACATGTGAGGCGGATGTGCGAGGCGTTTCTTTTGATGCTCCTGTATGGAGCTGAGTTCATCTGCTTCGTGCTGAGGGGTGGAAGGGCCAGCACAGTGCCTCCTAACGCTGCGCACAAAGGCTTTTACGTAAATGGCCATAATCTCGCCGAAGATGGTCGTGTGTGGAGAACAGTGCAGCTTAGCGCCGATAAAGCTCTGGCTGCCTGTGTCATTTCTCCTCGCAGCCAGGGCTTTGTGGCGCATTCTGATGAGACGCATTAAAGGATTGGACTTTTCAGGACCTTCCTTATTAGGCATATGAATTTAAGAGGCTTTTCCAGCGCTCCCATCCTCAGCAGAGCAGCTGGACGTGCACCACTCAGGAGAGAGGGATGATGGCTCCTGGAGGAGCAGTCCCTGGAGCAGATGCATCTGTCAAAAGCAGATGCATGATCTGCAGTGGTGTGTATTGCACCGTTTGTTGGGTTTTGCTGAAGCCTGATTTCTCTGGGGTATTGTATTGTTTGGGCTTGGTAGGATGTTGAATGCACTGCTTTCATCAGTAGATTACGGCCTGTGTGTCAAGACACTGGGGGAGCCTATTGTTTGTGCCCTTTCACGAATGACAAATAGTCCATCCAACTGGCTTGGACTGGGACTGTGGAAAAATACCCACTGATAGAACAGCCTCTTGTGGGTTATTCTGAAGGGCATAGCCACTAGAGGGAAAAACCGCAAGAGGAACAGCCACCGGGGGAACATTCATAGGGAAACAGCCCTGGGGGATTGAGTTAGTGATGAAACAGCGACAGTAAGGACTGTGGAAGCAGCAGTTGGGGGAACAGTCAGGGAACAGCTATGGGAAGGCATTTACTGGGGATCTTAGAGCTGATCTCTGGGCCAGTTGGGATTTACCTTTAGAAGAACAGCTAATAGGGGAACAGCCACTGAGCGAAAACACATTGAGGGAAGACCTACTTGAGGCACAGTCTGTTTCTGCTGTTATTCAGACTAAGGACGTTCCATTCTAGCTGACATGTTTTCCACCGTGTGTCTCTATTCTGTTCCTGATTCTCAGTCACGGTCTGTTCCTGAATCTCTATCCGACCCTCGTGTGCCTCTCTCTGGCTGCCTCCTCTGCCTCTGTCTCTCTATCTCACTTTTATCCACCCTTTCTCTGCCTTTACTTCTCGCTATCTCTCTCTATCTCTCTCTGTCTTTTTCTCTCTCACTCATCTTTTATATGCCTGTCCCTTCCCCTATCTTTCTCTCTTTCTTTCTCTTCTTCTCTCTTTCTCTTTCTCTCTCTTTCTCTCACTTTCCCTCTCTCTCTTTCTCTCCCTCTCTCTCTTTCTCTCCTTCGCTCTCTCTCTCCCTCTCTCGCTTGCTGTTTGCCTGGGCAACTTCCCCTTGGCTCCATTGCAGAGACTCAATCCAGCACCTGGTGCTCTGGCAGAGGAGCACCTGCAGACAGCAACCCCGCTGGAGGTGCAAGTGACTCCATCTCTCCCTCTCTCTCTCTCTCTCTCTCTCTCTCTCTCTCTTGCTCCCTGTCCTTCCTTCTTGATGTCTCTCCTTTGCCTGTGGTGAGGCGTTATCGCTGTCCCTGTGAATGCTACTCGTCTAGCCTCTGGCTCTTGGACACAGAAAGCTTTTGGAAAAGCCCTGCTGCTCTTGCTTTGAAACCAGGCAACAGGGCCTCATCCTGCATCAGTCGCTATGGAAGGAACATGTTTATGATGTTGTTCTTGTCGTGGTTTTGATACACTGTGGCAGGTGTTGCTTGGCACTAAGCATTTTAACTCCTTAAACGTATTATTCATTCATCAGAATTAAATTGTATTATTCAGTAACTGCTAAAAACTATTCTGATTGTTATGCTTCACAATCATGATTTTAAACACAATTGAAAATGAATTATAAATATTTTCTGCAGAATAGTCAGCAAAAATAGTCAGAAACTAATTTCTCGGTACATTAATGTACAATACTAATTACAAACTGTTTTCTGCATTATAATGAATGAGACTATGGTCAAAGAGTGAATAATGTATTGATAATGCACTAATTACAAATTTATTAATGACTGCTGTACATGTGTAAATGCTCTATATATGTAAGTAAGTAGCTATGAGCACAGATTAGAAAGAAAATTTATAAAATTTCTGAACCTGACTGAGTAACCTAACTTTTCTTCTACTGATTACCAAACTCCAGTGTCATTTTAATACCAAAGTATTCAGTATCAGCCTCTGATGTTGTCTGTGGGTCAAAAGGTCTGCCTATTTAGATATCTTGGTGCTGGTTAATTTAAGCCACACCCACCTTTGTCTCAGAAGCACCAGATGTAGATTTTGATATGTACAGTAAATTAGGCTAGCAGGATTTTGCCTGTTGTGTTCTGATTGGCTAGCCACACTGCTGCATAAATGCGCTAATGTTCATTAGTTTGCATCATTTTCAGGAGAAATACCAGACTCTGTGTGAGAGGATGTACACCCCCATCTGGTTTGAAATCAAGTATATTAAAGGTAAACATATTTCAGAAATCTCTACCATATCTTTATGAGACAATAACAACGATTACAAATTAACCATACAAATACAACAACCAGCCTGTTATGAGAATGAGCGAAAGAATGAGAGAATAAGAGAGATGTTAAGAGGTTGAAAAAAAGAAGGGATCGAAGTGAGAGAAAGATTTAAGAGAGGAGAATATAAAAAGAGGTTACGAGATTGAACAAGTGAAGAAAGACAGAAGAGGTTAGAAAGAGGAGACGAGGACTTTTATATGCACGCATATACACACGTACACACGCATAAACACAAAAACACACACATGCCTTGACTATTAATGAACTGACAATACCTGGACCAGGTGTCTCACTGGACACAGAAACACACTCGGACACAAACACCCCACCCTAAACACAAGCTCTCTTGCATATTCAGTGTGTTGGGATTAATGGGATGCTATCTTTAGTAGATGACGTGATCGAGGGCCTGAGTTTTATTCATGATTTGAACGCTGAGGCTGGGCATTAGCCTAGAGTGGGCTGTAATTTAACTGATTGCTAGAAGAGCAGGATGCCTGCTGTAATCCTACCTGCTGAAAGGGAACAGTAGCTTCATGCCTCGCTGCTTATTCATCAAACTTTAAAGCTCTTAGTGCTCTCTTAACATTTATACAACGTATCGCTTCTGACGGCATGTTATGAAAATGTCTGCGTTAATGCATTTAATACCTCGTTTTTAATAACTCTGAGGTTACTGAACTTCTCAAAAACCTCAAAGTTAATCTCTAAATTGCTGTGATAAATAAAAGTTTCTGTGTTGATGAGAGCGCTGAGCGGCATAAGTTCACAAATTGACAGTTTAATCTTTTTATTTTAACAAAATATTTTAGCTTTTGTGTGTGGACCTACTGTGACACTGGTCCCTTAATGAGAACAGTCAGATTAGATTTTACCGTCACTGTCACGATCATACAGGTTCAAAAGGTATGTAGACAAACTTGGTGACTCTGAATATAAATTTGGCACTAATTGCACTCAAATGTGACATAAGAAACAAAATTCAAGATCCATGGAAAAATAGAAATAGTTCAAAATTAAAATAAAATAATTAATAAAATAAAATTATAAATACATTTTATATCTATCTTTTCAGAGTTAAATTCCAAGAGCTCCTGCATATAGTGAAAAATGGCCTATTTTTGTAGTGTTATCTCTAAAAATGCCCCCAAATATGCTCCCAAAACTCTTTTATTTCATTTACTTTAAAATTCTAATATATTACCCTGAAATAAAATGTAAAGGTGAAACAATTTTCAGTTTACACTGAACTCCTGCAGTGCTAGAATGTAAATACGATGTTACCCCTGTAGAGACTGTACTGCAATTAATGCATAAGAGTTTTCTTTGGTATGTGTAATATATTCATTTAATTTTCAGTAATAAAAATACAGGCCTTTAAGAAGAACAAAACAAAAAACAAGAGAACATTCAAAATGCTCCACGAGGGAAGTTCAAAGATCCCTAGCCAATTAGCAACAAGGAGAAATAAATAATGTTCAAGGATTGGCTACTTTCAAACTCGTTGTCCCAGAGTACAAGAGACTGTGACGTCCGGACCTTGTCTGCCATACGCCCTTGTCCTTTTACTGGTTGTTTATGTTTGGGGCAGGGCTGAGCAGTGGAGCTTTATTCGTCCAGGTGTCTGCCTTGAAAACAGCCGCACAAACATAAACAACCAAGCACGAGGACAAGGGGGTGTGACAAAAAAGGCCCGGATGTCACAAAACAGAAAAAAAATTGCTGGGTATCTGTGGTTGGGCGCACGTGCAGGGGTTTCTACAAAATATTATTAGTTTGGTTTTCAGAAAAATTTGTAAGAGATTAAATCAGCGACTGCTAAACTGTGTATATGCCTAAGGTGTGTGTCTCTCTCTCTCTCTCGCTTGCTATATATATGTATAGATTACAACATGCTTTTTGGGTTTTTTTCATCAGTACCTGAGTTAACTACATGTCTATTATTTAATTTATCTACCAATTACTCTTGACAGGTATTGTTCAGCAGCTGCTGTGAATTAAAGTAGTGATGAGTGTTTGAGGGTTTATGACTGGTAGAAACAACCTGACTACACAGACAGCTCGCATTTGTGTGTGTTTCCATCCTCATACATCATCTCACTGTCATTCTCTTTGTCTCTCTCGCTCTCTCTCTCTCATAACTAATTATAGCATGTCCCTCTTGCTCTCCAGCTGTGGTCTGGGAGGTCGTGCGTGTGTGTGTTTGTGTGCTGCATGTGTGTGAGTGAGCACAGCCTTCTCCAGTGATAGCACAGGGTTATGGCAGCCTCATTTAGCAAATGATTAATTCAATTAGGCAGGCAGGAGCTGAGGTGGAAAAGCTGAGGTGGGAGGGCGCCACATCTCTCTCTGAGGCCCGGCGTGGGCGGCTCTTGGCGGGGCACGGTGGAGAGACCTGCTACAACAAACAGTGCTAATGGAGGCTCCTGAGCGCAGGGTCCTGAACCACATTACCAGTTCATTCAGAGAACTGTTTAAACACACAAAACAGCATTTAGCTGTGCGCCATCACCGGCTCTGCCACTCTGCCCCTGCAGCAAAGTTTCTTTGTGTTCAAATATTCAGTCACTTTAGTATTGAATAGGTGTTCATAAACTCATCTGAACCAGAGAAACCATTATTTTAAATACATTTTTGGTCAAACTTTATTTTGGTAGTCTACAGACACTGTAACAGTTGAAGTGTTTTGTGTTGTCCACTGCAAGGTGACAGATTCAAACATCCGAAGGTGTGCAGAGGCACGCAAACGTCTCCAAACTTTGACTAACGATTAAGAAGAAGAAAATATTTTTATTTGAATGATATGTCACAGTGGATTGTGCTTAATATGACAGTGCTGAATTAAAAGGTCCCATAATATGACCGTGCTGAATTAAAAGGTCCATTTTAATTCAGGTTCACTTCAGTGGATTTTTGATTCAATTTTAGGTAAAAACAAGGTGAGAATTTTTCTCCAAATGTGCAAGAGCCTGCTCTCAGAACTACTTACATATTAGTTTCATTGTAGATCATGAATCATTTATAGGGACTTATTACAAATAAACCTCAAAATAATAATAAATTGAATAATAAGATGAGCTAGATAGAGAAGAGATAGAGAAATTGAGAAAGATGGAGAAATTGAGTCAACTGGCTGCTTTTAATGTGAATCAGTTTCTTCCTTCATCAAAGTTGTGCATAAACATGTTGCATTGGCACAATGATCCGGTTAGTTTTCATTCACAGAGGCAGAGCTAGCTAGTGGATGGTTTCCTTGGATATAGACTGGAAAAGCGTAATAGTGATAAACAGTTTGAGATGGTAAATATTATTAGCATAACATATATAAAATATACAATGTGGAATATTCCTAACATGATTCATGTATGTGTTTATATAATGACAGTGATATAAATAACAAACAAGTTATAGTGTTTTAGGGGCAGGACATGTGGCTGCATAGTGAGGAAACCAACAAGAAGCAGTTTATCACTAATTATTAGCACTGAAGAGAAAAAATGAGAAAAAGCCGACTCAGTTTTCTCTTTGATCCAAAAAAAATTTTAGATTCTGACTCCAGTGACCAAGAAAGCTGGACAGATGAGTAAATGAATGTGAATTTATAAAAATGATCATCAGGATACTAAAAAGGAAAAAGGCAGCAGAATGGCAGGCGGTAATGAGGGAGATGGAAAATTAGAACTCTAGTTGCTAGCAGAGATTATATCTCTCCAGCATAAAAATATTTTGCTTTATTCTAGTGAGAAGTGAGTTTGGTTTGGAGTTTTCACACACTGCACCTCACAGTTTATGTTCCCAGTCTTTCCCAATCATCCTGAAGCCGCTTAATAGCTTATAGAGCAGTAACGCCTTACTTTTTATAGCCTATAGGAAAAATGCAAAGTGATCGAAAGCATAATATAAATGGTGGTATTTTTTTGGAGCTGTAATTTAAGTGTCATATCGGCACACCTGTCTCATGAGATTTTATGCTTTTATTCGTTCTTCTGAATTAATAGTTTATATTGTAAATTGCAGTGTTTGATTAGCTTAGGTGAGGGTTATATAACAGTTCATTTTACTGTCAAAAATTACAGCTCAACCTTTCATAAAACAAAGGTAGGAAGTCTGTGTTGGACTGCAAGGGGGTTATATACATGCTTAATATATAGTACTGGTGCCAGTTGTTTTAAAATGTGTAAATGCCTCTTCCTCCAGTTCTCCTGCTGTCTTCCACAGCACCTGTTTGCTCTGGTTGTCTTCTAGCATTACTGATCCCTGCAACACAACTGCAGAATAATGGTCCCTTACCATTTTACTGCTTCTCTGGATACTTGACTGACTACTTTGCTCCCACTGAGCTCATGCCCATTCTCTTCACAGTGGCAGAATTGTATAGACACTTCCAGCATTGGGCTTTACAGTGCGTCGGATGAGAAATGGTGTGAGCTCATGTCCAGCTCTGCATCAGCTATGGGATATTGAGGTCCTATTGTTGTGAGGCTTTAAGAAAAAAATTGAGGGTGCACCTGGCCCCAGAGTGCTGTGCTCAGGGACATTTTAAAATAGCTCTATTGCAACAAATTGCAAATGCTATTCTTTGTAATAATTTGCAAACACAATAATGTAAACTCAATACTACACCCCTAAATGTGGTCCTGCGATTATTGACAGTGAATCTACATCTAGCTAAATATGTTTGTATTAGTTTTTTGTTGTGCCAGGCATCATTTAAAATGGCAGTAACTGTCAAAAGGTAATAGAGTTCTCCATACCAGAGATGTCTTACACAGTTTGTAGGCCTTGCCCTAGTGAAATACCATACCATGAAGGGGTGTACTTGCAGGAATATTTAGGTAGGTGGTATGTCTCAAATTAAAACCCACATGAATGCCAGGACCCAAGATTTTCTAGCAGAAAGTTGCCCAGAGCATCACACCACCTCCACTGGCTTGCCTCTTTCCATAGTGCTTCTGGTGCCATCTCTTCCCTGGAAGCACATGCACTGGGCCATCCCCACGATGTGAAATGAAACATGATTTATCAGACCAGAACACATTCTTTCACTGCTCCATGGTTCTGATGCTCACGTGCCTGTTGTTGGCTGTGGACAAGGATCAGCATGGAAACTCTGACTGCTCTGCATCTATTCCGCTCCATACTCAAATATGATGCAGTATGTTTGGAAAAATTCCCGCTAACTTTCTCAGCTAGTGTGTAGCACTATGGTACATGGCCTGGGCACCCATGAGGCCCCTTTCTTGGACTACTTTGGATACCGGGGACACCCCAGAAAATGCTGTGACCCAGTTTTCCCAACTTGGTCTTTGTCAAAATCACTGTAATCTTTATCTCTTGCCTAAGTTTCCTGCTTCCAATACATAATTTGACTGTTCTATCATAGCCTAATAGATTTCCCCCTTGACAGGTGCCAATACAGTGGACATAATCAATGTTATTCCTTTTGCCTGTTATTTGATTTAATGTTGAGGCTAAAGATAGTGTTGATTATTGAACAAATATTTTTAGGGGGTTCAGGTTATGTGGATTAGCGAGGTGGTAAATTACAGGTTTTTTGGTTGAGTAATTTCTGTGGTGGAAAAATCGTTTGCAGACGTTCTATTGTCTACAACAACATAGTCCAGTTTTAGCATAGCAACTGGAAAAATCTTCCTGTATGACATCCAAGGAATCATTGAAATGGTCTGAATTAGGGCTTGGCATGTGTGGTAACGATATCGATAGATAGATAGATTATTTTATTACATATATACACATATAAACACACATACATATATATATAAATATACATGTGTGTCAAAATGATTGTTTCTGAACATACTCACATACCAGATATGTTGCAGATATGTTGCAGCAGAATAAACACTCTTCAAAAAAGTATAGAATACAATTTTAAGAACATGTATTGTGCAAAACTTATTTTTAAAAATGACAAAACCTTTCATTGTGAAACTTGGAAAATTAATCTTGAAAGTTTTGCTATCTTTCTATTAACTTGACCTGTGAATAGGTCAGTCCTGTGATGTTTAGTGGGTTATTTGAATATCACACACTGGTGTGACATCAGTATTGCGGTTAATGATGTATTGGGCAGCCATAGATATTGGCTGACTGAAAATTGAAGTCTAAGTAGGTGTATGACGACCTGGAGATGATGTTTATTATACTTTGTCCTCTCATATTAATGGAGCGAGTGCTTACAAAGACAAAAAAGATTACAATTCCCAGACTAAATTCAGTGGTAGTACCCAGTCTCAGAGCTTAGCTTTATTTAGTATCGAATGCTGCAAGCAGTTTGTTTGATCAGAGTGTGTTTGTGCGTGCGTGAGTGTGTGTGTCTTGGTTGTGTAGGTGTGCAGGTCATCATCAGAAAGGGCTCTTCACCGCAGATCTCACTGGCATGAGCTCCAGTCCACTCTTGTCATGATGAAAGGGGTATTTTGAGCAGATGGAGGGGTCAGATATGGGAGAGAGGCGTGCTTCCGATGCTTCCCACACACACACACACACACAAACACACACACACACACACAAACAAGAACACA
>JBBKCR010000122.1:21308433-21319436 GCA_037577295.1 Ladigesia roloffi | reverse complement strand
CACACACACACACACAAAAACACACACACACACACAAACAAGAACACACAGCATAATACTGAGGTTAATTATGGAGGTGTTAACAGTTAGAAGAGAGAGAAGGAAAAAGAACGAGAGCAAAAAGAATGAAAAAGAGGGAGAGAGGAGGATGGTGTTGGCCTCCTACACTGCGAAGGATGCTCCTAATCTTACACACACACACACACACACATAGAGGCACAAAAGCGCAGGCCGTCACAGATAGATGTAATTATACACTCCGTTCCCACACTCTCCCACTCGCTCGACATTGCACTCGTTGACAGGCAGCGGCACCACGGAGAACACACACACCACAGGGTACTGTCACGCACAGGAGTAACTAGATGGTAACACACTCTCTACTCTTACACACACACACTCAATCAATCAGATCAATGAACACATAGATTATCATATATCCTCACACGGGTATAGAAAACATTACTGGTCTAATACAGTGGTATACAAATGTTACACTATACATCCTCAACACATTTGAATGCATTATGTATGTTCATTTGTCAAACCGAATGTACATGGAACTAATACAGAAGACATACACAAGCACATGTGTTTGTATACTCCTCGGCTGTATTTGTGTTGTGACCTGAGAGAAGACTGCTGACTTCCTGTGATTGTTTTTTGCCATTGTATGTGTGTGTGTGTGTGTGTGTGTGTGCGTGCGTGCGTGTGTTTTTGTGTGAGGTCACAACCAGTCATGGGAAGGACACAAGGACTGCAGGGGGTCTGTACCTTTCCTTCAGAACACAAGGAAATGAAGCGCAGATGTTTTGTCATCCACAAACAGAACAAAACAACACATTCACTGTTAATAAATCTGACACAAATAAATTGAAATAAGTAAATCAGTAAATGAAAAACATTGCACATTTGCTTTGACTTTAAACACCTGAATATTATAAGAAACTGTATTTCTGATTATTAATGCCGTAGTGAGTTTGGTGGTAGATTTTTATGGAGATTTGGGCTATTTGGTGACTTTTGACTGTTAGCAGAATTTGCCTTGTAGCTCCAGCAACAAAAGAAGCATCATTTTTAACCAAACATGTCCTGGCTGGTGGACGACACCAGAGAAAGGGATAATTGTGTCACTGTGATTCACTGAACTATTCCAGTATCAAATACATGTGGTTTTAGGCCAGTCTATGAGGATTTGGGTTTGTAGATCATGTGATGCTTAGAGGTGCACACAAGCTTCAATTTCCCCCATTAACCTTGTAGCTCGAGTATATATAGTGGCTTCTGACACCAAACATGCCTTGACCAATCAACTCATCGATAGCTACAAATGTATAGCTCCACATGCAAAGATACAGTTGAATACTGAAGATTGTGAGTGATAAGGAAATGGAGGAGAGGCATGGAGCATTTGGAGCAACCGTCTGCAGAGCCAAAAGTGCCCACAGCCCCGGACCACTAGAGGAGAGAAATGTAGGACACTGGGGGAACAGGGGGAGTAAGTGCTGTCCTTTCACTGAAGGACGAGGAACATGTGAGCCACAATATCAGACCTACTAATACAGCCACAGTTTCTCCAAGAATGGAAGGGGTGTGGGGGGGCGGTAAAGAGGTGGACAGAAAAGCATGACAAAAGTGGAGATGGAGAGAGAACCACATGGAGAGAGAAGAAGATGTAGATGGAGGGAGAGAGAAAAGATAGAGAGAAAAAGAGATTTTATTTTTTAATCATTTTATTGGCCTAATAAAAACAGACTGCATCTGAAAAGATAAAATATGATTTTTTCTTCCATATTCAGTAGTGCTTTAGAACGTTCTCGCCATATAGTAACCTCATAAAGAGATTCAATGTAGAAAAAAGAAGATTTTCTGAAACTCCTCGTCATTGTTGAGCATTTCAAATGTAAGATGTTTGTCTTCCACCAGAATGTTTCAAATTATTTAAAAATCTGCGCGTTTATAAATAATATTTCATAACGCCTTTCCCAGAGCCGTTCATGCAGCTGTTATTCAGCAGCTTGGAAAAAGAATGGGTTGTTTCTTTTGCAATCAAAATGAAATAAAATGACGGTACAGCTAAATTTGGCTCTAGAAAGGAGAAATTTGAGAGATGAGAAAAAATGAGGAAAGAATGCGGAGGGTGAAAGGCCACGGACATGAGACGCTCCTGAGAGAGATGGAGGTATAGACAAGTCACTCAGCCTGTCTCCTCTTTAATCATTAACCTCCACACAACACCCACCATCAAACCTTTACTCATGCCTCTGTGTGTGTGTGAGAGAGATAGATAGAGAGAGAGAGAGAGAGAGAGAGAGAGGGAGATAGAGAGAGAGAGAGGGAGAGAGAGAGAGAGCTTTAGTATTTCTGTTTTTTGTATCCAGCCTAAAAGGGTTTATGGGAAGTTACATTTTAAAACAGGTTTCACTGCTAACTTGTGCTTGACTTTCTTTGTGTGTGTCTCTCTCTCTCACTCTTTTTCTCTCTTTCTCTCTATCTCTCTCTCTTTCTTTATAGCTCTCGCTCTCAAAATGCACCTGTATTGTATTTGCAAATATCAGGTAACACCTGGGGATATCTGTGTTTGTGGGGTTTTGTGCAGTTGTGTCCAAATAATTTGGGCCATTGGGTTGAATCATTCATCAATGAACACTGAGGTAAATGGATTAACACTCACAGATTATCATGGAAAACATGCTTACCAAGAAAAAGGCAGTACTGGAAAGTGTTGTCAAGGTAAACACATGAAGGGGACATTAACACTGTAAATTATTTTTAATGCCATTAATGTGTTTTCTTAGTTTGACCTTTTGAACACCAGCTGTAGTCGTGCAGGCTGAAGCCCAGCTGCGCTGTGTCTATTACTGTGTGACACTAACCCATCAACTACAGCTTTTAAATGTCAAGTAACAAGGAATTTTCAGTTACTTCAGTAGTGAATTTGCTTTAACTATATCGATAAATACATTCTGATGGAGGTTACTTTGTCCAATCCAGCTGCTTTTTTAATGGATATGTTTAGTTTGTGTTCACAAAACACACATACCAAAGCAGTAAGTTGTGCGTTTGTAATGTTTAAGTCTATCCTGAGGCTGTTTCATCTGTTGAAGGAGAAGGAGGAGTGCGAATGTGCCGAGCTGTGCATCGACACGGCCAGAAAAGGAGATTATCACTCTCTCAGAAGGGAGGAAACGGACAGGGAAAAGGAAACGAGAGAGAGAGAGTGTGTGTTCATGAACAGGCTGTCACAGTGCCGTAGGGGAAGGACATGCAAACACACCCACTCTCACACTCATGAGGGGCTGTGGAGGAGAGAGAGAAAAAAGGAGAGGGAGAGAATTGAGGAGAGAACGATGATTAAACTGATAGGGAGGGAAGTGAGGAGTGAGTGAGAGAGATAACTGAGGAAAAAGAGAGAGTGTGAGAAAGTCTTAGGTGAGAGCTGTGCGGAGAGGGTGAGAATTAGCAGACACTGAGAGAACTGAAGCGAGGGAAAGAACTGAGGAGAGAGACAGACAGACAGATAGACAGACAGACAGAGAGAGAGAATGTCTGGCATTGTGAGGTGTGGTCTGATGGATATAAATAAGTTTGTGTGGTGTTTCGGGAGGCTGAGGGGAAAAGCCCAGACTTCCTGTCTGCACACTATACCAGCAGGATGGAAGCTTACACACACACACACACACACACACACACACACACACACACACACACACACACACACACACACACACACACACACAAGATTCAATAGAATTTTTTTGTATAAGCCTCTAGGCAACAGCACAGCGATGACTCACAATATGGACTGAAATAAGGTGACTGTGATGGAGTTTCTGGTAAAGTTCTCATGGACAGCAATATTAAGCAATATTTAAATGGAAGTATCTACAGAGTCCAAGCAAATACCCTAATAACCCTTATCAGTTTATCTGTTATAAAAAATATGGAGGAATTGAAAGGAACAGGAATGACAGTCATACAATGAACAACATGCCATGAATTATGGTAAACATCTTTGATCAATATAGTTCTCAAAAGTCCCAAAAAGTGCTAAGATTTACATTTGTAATGTGCAGGATAGTGCTGGTTCTTGCAAATGGTACTGGGGCAACAGTGAATGAAACATACCGGTAAATGGGGCAATATAACAGGAGATAATCATGGAGAATCAAAATGGCCCAAATTATATGGAAAATGTGTTTACGTTGCCTTCCATTGTGAGTAAAGGTGTGTTGCCTGTCCTATAATGTTACAATTTGGAAATACAAGGTTTTGTTCAGACTGTGATAATAAGTTATTGTTCTGGAGATACAAATATTGTCTGTGATGATAAATCAGTAGTTGTAGGATAAAAAAAATGGTTATGGTGAAATGGTAAAATAATGTGTTAACTGTACTGTTTTGGAAATAAGAGACTTTATTTTGAAAAGCTACACTTTTGAAGACTGAAGGTTCTGTTCAGGCTGAGATGATAAATTAGTGGTGAACTGTAGGAAAGAATAACATAGTTGTATGTTTTCATGTTTATATGTGATGTTGGTGCGGATGTTTTCACCAACACTCCCACGCTGTCAGAATGAAGAGAAGAGTGTTTGAGACGTGGTAGTTTGAATAGAAGTGGAAGGAAGTTTGAGTGATTTCTCTTTCCTTGTGTCCCGCTACTACTCACATGCCGTACTCAATATCTATAGACAAATAGATGGACACACGCACACCTCTCCTCACAGATGTTTGCATGTCCCATACCCCCTTCCTTCTTTCTCTGTGACCGGGTGACAAGTCTGGTGATGTATGAATGTGTGTGTGAGTGTATGCTGTGTGTGTGTGTGTGTGTGTGTGTGTGTGTGTGTGTGTGTTTTTCCTGCCATTGTGCGTGGGTGCGTTTCAAACTCCAGTGAGAGAACTTGAGGGCAAAAGAGAGAAATATGTCTCCATCCGGTTAAATCCCAACATGCACATAAAGATAACCTTGACCTGAGGGGACACTGCCCCTAATACACAGGATGGACAAACCCACACCTCCACACACTGCACACACACCATGCACGTGTGTGGGTCTGATATCTTGGTAAAGAATTTAGCCCCTGGTACCCGAGGCTTTGTTCCCAGGGCATCGGAAATCAGATTTGTTTCTTATATCAGATTTTTAGTTCAGATTTCAAGTTACAAAAGATCAAATCGGATTTGTACTGCCAGACTGTAGTCGTGATTGCTCACAAATCTTTCTTGGATGCCATGGTAACTACACATACGTGAACAGGGGAGTAAACCGCTTGAGCTTAGAAAAAAGTTTGAATTAAAAAACAATAAGGGTAGCTTAAGTCAGCCAAACATACCAATGCTGTACTAATCTAATCTAGTCTAATCTAGTCTAATCTAATCTAATCTGATCTAATCTAATCTAATCTAATCTAATCTAAAGTTTCTGCCTGCAGTCAAACACCAACATACCAACATATAGCCAAACAGGAGAAAAAACAGCTTGTCAAATGCATGCGTGTGAAAAACAGCACTTTCTCTTTGATGAAGTAGTTTACTAGTTAACAGTAATAGTGGTATAGAGTGTAACTAGTACTAGTAAACTAATTCAGTAATAATTTTAATTATTGATTTGTAGTATTTATATTCTTCTCTCCTACTGACTAGCATAGTGTATTTAGCACAAAATATTTTCTGGAGATAATATTTTGGCTTTAGATTATATTTTATATTTAGATTTTCTATTGTTGATTTGTATTTTCTATTTTCTATATATATAAATATATATTTTTTTGATATTTCTATTATATATTGCTCTGTGTGTTTTATGTTCTTATATTGCCTCTATGTATCTCTGCAGCCATAATTTATGCAACATATTTAAATTCTGATTCTGGGATCTTGATATGTACTATTCCTTAAGAGCTGTACCTAGCAGAACAATCATGTTGTGTTTTTTATAAGCATTGCACATTTTAACAGCTAGAACATGAACAAAATACGGCTATAGTATAGCCCTCTTAGCAGCTAATGACCAATTAAAATTAGGTTGTGCGGTTAATACTCAGAGACAGAGTTTCAGAGTTTAAATTGTTACTGAAAGTCTGTTTAAAAAACCACCAGCTCTCCATGTTTTAATACATGATGTGCAGCACTGACATTCTGGTTGCACATTTTCACAGCAAGAACTGCTGCCAGCCGTTCCAAATGACAGAAAAATCAGATATGCTGAAAAGTCAGATTGGAGCTGCCTGTCTGAACAAGGACATATGGTGAGGGACTGGAGAATAATTTCCCTCCCCAAATACTCCCAGTCCTAGCAAGAGCTCTAGAAAACTGTAGTTATTTCAAACTTGCTGACAAGCTTCAGCACACAGAAAACCTTTGGGATGAATTGGGACTGAGAGCTGGGACTTCTCACCCAACATTAATGCCTGATGCTCAACAGAATGAATGGGCACAAATCCCCACAGAAATACATTTAAGGAGTAGTGAAAGCTGTTATAGCTGCAAGGTGTGGGCTGGGTGTCCCCTGTTGGTGTAATTGTCCCAATACTTTTGTCTTGTTTATTTAGGGTTTGACTGTATTTTGGCATGTTGTTTTTCTACTGCAGGCAGAAACACCAGTACAGCATGAGGTTTGGCTGACGTACCGTAATCTTACCGTAATGTTTTCATTTCAAATCGTATCTTCACTGAAGTCTTTTATATAATCATGGTTACTTCAAATTACTGCAACATGACATACTCACAATATGTCAAGAAGTAACCGTAGTGTAAAATGTTAATGTTCTCCAGTTTATCTTTATAGTTTTCTGGTTGTTTCTGGTTGTTTATAAGCACTTGAAAAATGACAGAAACTAATCAAATACAAATCATTATACTCTGAATCACTCTTTTGCTAGGTTTGATTCCAGCTGCTATATGGTGTTAATATAATTTTTTTCATGATTGATACTGTGGACCGTGAAGGCCTTGCTGCTCACTAAACTCATTATATTCTGTACTTAAGAAGCCAAAGTGAATTTGTAGCTGAATAAACAATGATATTCTTTATTAGACTCAGTTTCACCATGTCAAAGCTACCTGCCAGAACTGAACCTGAACTGACATGCCAACTCACGTTTAATGCAGGTTGCAGCAATGCTGGTACCAATCCCTTAATAAAACAAAACTTCCTTTTAATAGGGAATTTCTAATGTCTAGTGTAAGAAATGTATATTATTTATGTCTACTTCAGCATTGTCTTTTGGATTTCAGAACAAAAGCAGGATGAGAGGGTAAGATAAAAAAAACGTGTTTCACTTTGATTCCAGTACTAAAGACAAAACACTGCTTCTAGAGATGTTTAAGTCTCTACAGGACACACCAGAAAGATCTTATAAATTAAAATGATAATATTGATTATTATTGGAATGTGACGACACTTAGCTCTCACCAAAACATCTGAAATGGGACATTTTTTAGTTTATTTCAAAGTGATAGAAGCCAAAATTGTCACTTTTGCAAGGAAGACAGAAGTGTTATTTCTCCAATAATCAACAGTATTTTCCTGATGAATATTAATTCAGTGTGAAAATAATTTGGCTCTTATTTTATTACAAGATTTGCCAGTTATTAGTTGAAAGCATCTGGAGTCTAAAGCTGAGGAGTAAAGCCAGACTCTCAGCTACAGTCAGACGTTTGTGTGCCCACTGAGGGAAAAACCTTGCATGCTGGTAGAATGTCCAAGGTTATGTTATCACTGCCTGTAGCCAGGGACAATAATTGTACTATATTAGTTCCCTTTACAACTTATATACATATTAAATATAAATATAATGTCTTCATGTACCTTGTCTAGGTATATTCTATTGAATACAGATTGGAGCCTCTTGTGAAAATGAATGGATTAGACCTTTAAAATTTACCTTGAGTATATTTATTGGTTTGTATTTTAGCAGGTTTTAGTTTACCTGGATGGACTCGCATTTTATGACAGTGTGAAGCCAATCAGTCAATTATAACAGCAAGAGAAAAACATTTTTGGACATTTTTATTCAGTAAGCACTGTTGAAATTTTCAGCTTCCTTTACTGAGAGGTTACATTTTTTGGACATAGTTGTATACTATTTTTACACCAATTAATTGATTATAGTCATAAATATGGAAATCTAACCTATAATATATGTTTGTCCAATATAGCAAAGGGTACAACTGCATTTCTGGACACATTTTTGATCTTTGTAGTAATACGCTGCAAAAACGCATTGTAATAAAACAAACCAAGAGGTACTAGAACCAAACAAAACTAGTAATAAAATCAGTTTTCAGGCTTTTTTAGCTTGTGCTTTTATTTAAATTTTACATCGTATGGATTTATTGACTTTTAGAAACTGAATTAAGGAACACAACCTTATCTGTTACTGCTTTCTGTGGGGTGTATGTGAGTGTTTCATATTATGCGTATATGCTCTTTAAGGGGTGGTTTGTTCACTGTTTAAGGGATTAACCCAGGATAGGAGTAGGTGGTTAATGCGTGTTTTTTGACCAAAAACCAAAGCTAAATAAGTACATATAAGCACATACGACAGTGCAAACCTGACGCAGCACTGCAACACACAAGTGTATGGCTACTGTTTTCCCCTCAGAGTGACTCAAGTGCATCTCTGCATAATTAAGCGTGGAACTGCTCTGCACTCTTATTATTGCACTTCAACACTGACGCAGCAGAGTTTATAGACCGACGCTGATAGGCAGGAGAGTGCGCGGAGGTAAATGCCAGCAGATCCGCCGTGCTTTTAGCAAGGTGACTGTGCCAGCTGCGGCGGTGCTGATGTCAGCGGCAGATCTGTCTCAGACAGCCTGTGTGTGGGAGAGTGATTTCAGTAATGCACTCCACATCAGCGCTGATGTTCCTGCTGCTAGCTCTCTCTTTGTCAGCAGGGTGGAGGGGGCACACTCTTTCCCTGCTGCCACTCCTTCAGGGACAATCTCAAGGGACTAAAATGCCTCCTGGGGACAGCTTTTTTTAGGCACAGTTTCAACAACTTTGGTTTGAAGGTCTCCCTTGAGCATTACCATTAGTGTAGAACTAAGTCTGGTATAACTGTAATGAATTGCTTGATTTATTTGTTTGCTTTGATACTACATGTCCAAAAATATGAAAGCCTAATCTGTTTCAAGGGTATTAATAAAGACCCCCCCCACACCCCCTTTGCTGCAGGAATAGTGCCTAGTCTTACTAGAAGATTTTCTGTTAGAACATTGCTGTAAATATTTGATTTGATTGAGTCACAAGAGTATTAGTGAGGTCAGATACTGATGTATCTGTACCTATAGATATGATATGCAAGAATCAAGGTTCCTGTTATTAGCATCAACAGCTATGTATTGTGTGGAAGCACATAGTGAGGGGAAAATCCGGCATCACAGTACATGTAAAAACAACAATGCACAGTAACAATACACACAATAACAAAAACAATACTGCACAAAACACCACCTGCCTTAAGTGCACAAGACAATATAAACAATAAAACGTCCTGTTGTCCTGTTGCAGTCCTGTTGTCCTGTTGCAGTCCTGTTGTCCTGTTGCAGTCCTGTTGTCCTATTGCAGACCTGTTGTCGTGTTGCAGTCCTGTTGTCCTATTGCAGACCTGTTGTCTTGTTGCAGTCCTGTTGTCCTATTGCAGTCCTGTTGTCCTGTTGCAGTCCTGTTGTCCTGTTGTCTTGTTGCAGTCCTGTTGTCCTGTTGCAGTCCTGTTGTCCTATTGCAGTCCTGTTGTCCTATTGCAGTCCTGCTGTCTTGTTGCAGTCCTGTTGCAGTAAAAAGTCCTGTTGCAGCAGGATTGCACATAGCAGTGTGAACAGAGTTAAATGGAATGTTTCATTTGAAGTATTTTTATATTTTTAATATATATTTTTATATACATACTCCAAATGAAAAACATCCTGTTTTTCATGTGCAGTTTATTAATTTTTATATTGAGAGAGTGCAGCTCCCAACCCACTGCTGACAGGCTTTGTACCTTTCGGGTGGGCCGGGACACAATGTTTTAGCACTTTAAAATACCATCACTGTATTTTTTAACAAGTTGCAGTTTTACCATTGACATGATGTCCCTGACATTTAAAACTCTACATGTTTGTTTATCTGTTGGACCTCTCAGTAGGCCAACGTACAAGATGTCTCTTTCTGAGTCACTGGATGACTGAGGCACACGCATCACCCAAGATGAACAGGTGTTACGATGTTGATGACCTCATAACAAGCGATGATAATAATATTGAATAATATAGGAATAATATATTGATGTGTCAGTGGCTTTTTTGAGAATGATCAACTGACTTGGAATCTATAACCTGGTATGTTTGCTGGATTCCAGCCCTTCTAGCACTGATCTAGTAGTTTTCTGGTACAGTAATCAGAGAATAACTTGTATATGCTTTTGATAGGTTCCTCTAGTGTGCTGCACTGCTGTTTGATGTTGTTTCACTGAGTGGAGCACTGGGTATAACTAGGTAGCTAACATTAGATGAAAGAGCACTGATTGAATTAGCGGTAATCACAGATTCGTCTCTGGCTCCTCAGTGGATGGCATCTCGTGGGATTGTTTGTGATGTTGCCATGCTGATGTTACACTCATTTCTCTCTCTCACTCGTTCTCTGCCTCCAGTGCCAAATCTTAACATTTAGTCTCCAAAGAGATGTCATGTACAGCAAGAGCCATAAAAGTGAGACTTCTACGAGGGAGGCTCTGGTAGTCTAAAAAGAGTAAGGAGTTTTGGAGGACATTGACTGTGGTGGATGTGCTGAAGGACAGTGTTTCACAATCCAATCTTCAGGGTCCCCCAGGCATTCCTCTTTTTTGCTCCATCCCAGGAAAATCTACCCTTGTACATTTGAAAAGAGAACACTGGGATAAGATTTGGGAAACGCTGGGATACAGAACCTGGTAATGACAGGGTGCAGTGTGTGTGTGTGTGTGTGTGTGTGTGTGTGTGTGTGTGTGTGTGTGTGTGTGTGTGTGTGTGTGTGTGTG
>JBBKCR010000122.1:21281587-21296257 GCA_037577295.1 Ladigesia roloffi | reverse complement strand
ATTATACAATTATTATGTAGCAAGTAATTACAAAATTACACAGTTCAATTACCATGTTCAGTCTGATGCATCACAATGTGCCTTAAAAAATAGTCATTACAGCCATTAGTGAGGCATTAGGTCTTGTGTTCAGAGGCTACAGATGAGCAAAAGTCACACAAAAGTGTCATTACAGTGGTTCTGCAATGAAACTGTCTTTCATGAGGTAATATGTCGACGGCGCATGCTGAAAGCTGTAGATTGCTATTAGTCTGCAGAGGATAAAGGCATAAAGGCAGGCAGGTGAAAGGGGACTTAATGCCGGCTCACTCTCCGGCAGGCTTTTGTTGGATACGAACGCGCCACTCTGATGTGTTAAAGAAGCCTTTTATTACCACTCCAGGCAAGTTGGCAAATCTTCTGCCTGGGAAGTAGCAAGCTTTTTTAAAGCAGGCGGCGGGTGGGGAAAAGACAGTGCTTGCAGTATAATAGATACTGTGTACGAGGATACAAAAACATGGAAGCAAGCAGTGGTTGAGACAAATTGTTGGTGCTCTGTTGTAAGTAAAGTGTGTGTATTTTCTTGTTTTTGCTTTTCTGCGTCATGTGCCATTTGGTTCCTTTTAAGAAGTCGGCTCCCAGGAGGAAATGTGCAGCATGTAAGATTGTTGTCCACACGGCCTGCATCGAGCAGCTGGACAAGGTAATTACTGACATATATACCAACACACTGTTTCAGAAGAAAGGTTTTCCCTAGAATTCTATGTCCAGGCCAAAAGCCGTTTAAGAGACATTTATTTTAGGAGTGTCTAAAACTGCTGTAAAGTCTTAAACTTAAGAGCTTCTTAAGCCCCGCCTCCTTTTTTGTTGTCACTGCAGATCAACTTCCGTTGTAAGCCAACTTTTCGAGAGGGCAGCTCACGATGCCTTCGTGATGTGAGTGTGTTGTCTCTGTATATACATACACAGCACATACAATTTTGCTGTGTTGTACATTGACAGAATGAGGGCTTGTGTTAGTGGGTACCATGATAAGATGTGATCCACTGTCTCTGTGTGTCTGGACCAACAGAATGTATTAAGGCATCACTGGGTCCACCGACGGCGGCAAGAAGGGAAGTGTCGTCAGTGTGGCAAGGTGGGTCATCATCTCGGACAACATCAGCAGCTCGCCAACATTGCCAGTATCGTCAGCTCCAACTCCTTTAGTAACTTCAGTTCTACAAACACCATCAACCTCAATCAGCCTCAGCCAGCACCTCCAATACCATCAGCAACCTCAACATCTTCAGTTTAACCAGAGCCATATTTAATCAACACAAACTTCAATATTAATTCCACTTATAGCACTTACACAACTTCTACTCCTAACATAATCACCTTCATCAGTTCATCTAGCATCATCAATTCTACCATCACCCTCCCTCACCCTCTCTAGCTCGGCTTGCACATTTAACATCATCATTTATGCTGTAAACCCTCAACATTAACTTCACTTCCATCTCCAACATTATCAACACATATATAAATTCTACTGTCACAATAATGTCAACTATGTATCATCAAACACTCCTCAACCTAATCGAACACACTCAACATCATCACGATTATCTCTAGTATCAATTGCACTCTCAAAATATATCAACAACCTCACCAGTAACCCTTACACCTATACTATCTACAAACTCCACTTGAACCCCCATGAATTCATCAGCTCAGCTCCACCAGCATCATCAACAATCCCAAAATCTACACCACTATCTCGCTCAACATCATGTCCTCGGGTTTTAGATCATCATCAAAACAAAGACAACTAACTCTATCAACACTGTCTGACTCTAAGCAGACTTTAAGAATAATACCGAATGATACAGAATGATGAACATTTGTTTCTTTCCCACATAGAGTTTCCAGCAGAAGTTCTTCCACAGTAAGGAGATCATTGCCATTAGTTGCTCCTGGTGCAAGCAGGCTGTGAGTATTATTTCTGGTGAACAGTGTCAGAGTTGCTCAGTGGCTCATGTATGGTCTAGTCACTGGTTCTGCCGTCTGTCTTGCTTTCAGTTCCACAACAAGGTGACATGCTTCATGCTACATCAAATTGAGGAGCCGTGTTCACTGGGTGCTCACGCAGGGGTCATTGTGCCCCCCTCATGGATCATCAAAGTCAGAAAGCCACAGGTACACACCAGGCTCTAGGTCTGTCAGCATACTGTGTTGTGTTGTGTGTGTGTGTGTGTGTGTGTGTGTGTATGCACCTGAGTTTTGAGTGCAGGTTCTCTGTCTAATATTTATTCATGTATACACCCTAATCAATCATGACATTAAAACCACAGACAAGTGAAGCGAATAACATTGATTATGTTGTTACAGCGGCACCTGTCAAAAGGGATGGATAAATAAGGCAGCAATTGAACAGTCAGTTCTTGATTTGAATCTGTTGTGTTGAAAGCGGGAACAATAGGCAAGCATAAGGTTCTGAGTCACTTTAACAGTGGAGATATTGGGATGGGTAGAGGATGGGTCAGTGCATCTGCAAAAAGAAAGGTCTTGTGGGGTGTTACTGGTGTGTAGTGTTACCCAAGGTGATACATGTAGAGAGTGACATCCAGCCTGTCTGCTCTGATCCCAAAGAAGATTTATGTTTATGCTGACTATGATTGAAAGGTGTCAGAATACACAGTGTATCACAGCTTGCTGTGTATTGAGTTGTGTAGCCAGTTAGAGTTCCCATGCTGACCCCTGTCTGCCAGCGAAAGTGCCTACAACGGGCATGTGAGCATCAGAAATGGACCATGGAGCAGTGGAAGGAGGTGGTCTGGTCTGATTGTTTTTTATTCTACATCACGTAGAGAGAAGGATGTGTATCTTTTCCCGAGGGATATAGAGGTACCAGGATGCACTTTGGGAAGAAAGCAAGTGAACAGAGGGAGTGTGATGCTCTGTGCAGTGTTCTGCTGGAAAATCTTGGGTCCTGGCACTCACGTGGTATCACTTTGACTCATACTGTTATCTTAACAATGCTGCAGAGCAATTGCACCCCTTCATGACAGCAGTATTTCATAAGAGCTTTTTAATCAGAGTAATGTGCTCAGCCACACTGCAAAAACTGTTCTGTTTCTGAGTATGTAAAATACTTCCTTTATACATACAGAAAGAAACAGACAGAAAGAAATAAACATTTCATTGTTGTCCCCTTGCCCTAAATGCAATTCATGATCCACATACGTTTTACTTTCCAGAGCTTACTTTTTAAGTTTTACACCGGAGCAACCTGTGTGATTTACTGATATAAAAGGTTTTTTTTCACAATTTTGTACATTGTGGTGTAAGGTTGGGATAAGGAAAAGTAACTGAATACATTTTACATTTCCCTTTTGAATTTGGCCACAAAACATCTATAATGTAGTAGATATATTAACGTTTTCTGTTTTTTCAGACAAAGGGATGTTTAAAGACAGTGGTGGGTGCCACCCTGATTATATAAAAATTAATGGAGTGTACATTGTACCCAGACAAGAAAATAGATAGAAGCTGCTTGTTAGAAAGGAGCCAATCCATCCGAGTGTCACTTGCCAGAACTAAAAAAGTGTTATGCTATATTAAGCAGTTCGCCTGCCAGAAGACCAGAGTTTAGTTCCTATGAGGCTTGTAGAGTTGCTGCGTCTGGAATGAAACACGTTTAAATATGCTCAACTGCCAAAACATGAAAACACATTAGCAAAGCTAGATTTGCAGTTTGATTTCCTATTGCTGTTGATGCTATGTTGTCAGAGACTTTTTGTTTTATCAGCTCAGTGCGGAATACGACCAGCCTCTCCTTTGTTGTGCCTCCTTTGATCCACAAATGTTTTTCAGTTGGAGAAAAAGAGTTCAGTAGGTGCAGTATGTACCCATCCTTAATATTCTTGCTCCTCAGTCAGTGGATGGAAATTGAGCTTCAACAAAATAGTTTTAATTGTTGAATAGATTGCTTCTGGGGTTTCATAGAAACAAAGTTTGCATTTTTGTCCGCCTGTGAAGCCTAAAGCAGTTTAGCCACAGCAATATAAACTGAGTTGATAAGGAATGTGTCAAGCTGAAGTGCTTTTAATTAGACACAGTAAAGGGCAGGACCACCACTGGACCCCCAGTGAATGGCTATTATTTGGGTGGTGTATAGTAATACAATATTTTTGTCATAAAGTCACAGTTTCAGAAATATCCTGCTTAATTGTGAAGGATAATGTGGCTGGAAAATTGTTGTGTAAATGTATTATGAATGTTTTTGCCGCATAAAACTGCACAGATATAGTAATTAGCAAAAATAAAATACATGTTAAAAAAGTATATGGGCTTTCTAAATAAATAAAAAAAAGCAACTAGTGTGATTATCAGATAATGTCTCCACTAATGCTGGGCAAGGATTCACCTTTTTAGTCGCTATTGATCATATGGTCTTCTGCGATGGATGGCAATTCATTGCACCTCTTTAAATAAAATTAAATAATGAGTTCAAAAGCAGTGTATTGCATACTTTTATTTTTAAAGTAATTCAAATTAAAAAGTGAAATAAAACAAGAAAATAAACATTTAAACAAATAAAGAGTTTGAACAGTTACACATCTGCAGTTCAGATATTTCTTGTAAATCTCAAATTAAAGTTTAATGAAACAAAATCAAATCTAAACCAAAGCTATTTGCCGCTGCCAGGGCATTCATATTTTATGCAGTTTGTTTTAGAAAAACAGGATACCC
The DNA here is from genome assembly GCA_037577295.1 of Ladigesia roloffi. Taxonomy (NCBI): domain Eukaryota; kingdom Metazoa; phylum Chordata; class Actinopteri; order Characiformes; family Alestidae; genus Ladigesia; species Ladigesia roloffi. The sequence goes on along the minus strand of JBBKCR010000122.1, from coordinate 21,291,541 downwards.
AGAACATGGGGGGGCAGAACCTTTTTAGCAGCTGTGGAAGTGGACCAACTCTATTTAAATGTCATATATTTATATATATATATATATATCATATACTTTTTCCCTTCTAGATGACCACTGAGATGTAAAGCACTGTGCTCTCTCTCTCTTTCTCTCTCTCTCTCTCACACACACACCCACACACACACACACACACACCCACACACACACACACAGACATACTCTCACACCAACCCCCATGGAAACAGCTGATACTAAGAGCAAACACAAACACAGAAAAGCACTTTCAAAATAAAAGTTATAAAAAATTAATGAGAGATAAAATAAATAGAAATCAAAACATGTGTTTGGAAAATATGAATATAAATGTTACCTTATCTAGCGGTTGACACTTGTGTGTGTGTGTGTGTGTGTGTGTTTGTGTCTTGTATTTGCATGTGTGTCTATGTGTACATGCCATGTAAGGGACTCTAATGACAAGTGACACTGCTCTGTGTCTAGAGCTGGGCTGCATGGTCTTGCCTAACGTCTTCTGCACCTCTGGCTTTAATGTGCTGCTGTTTGATTCAGCATAATCATCAGCACTGATCTGTACCACAGTCTTTACCATTACATCCTGTTGCCCACCTGTTCAGAAAGGCTTGTTGCTTTTGGCCTCACTCTTTATGTGTTGCATTGAAGACAAAAGAATTGATCAAAAACTGAACCACATCCTCATTTGGACATCCACGTTTCAGCTCTTCAGGTGGGTTTGTGGATTTAGGCCTAAATTCCACCGGGCGTTTGCCTCCAAGAGCCTGAGTTGTGATTACACGATGCCTGAGGGAGTGAGGCAGTGTTTTGAGGAGTGACATGTCACTGTCACTTTCAATTCAGGGGTTAATAGAAGGGAAGTCACCTAGACAATTGTATATGTAATATGCATGTGATGTAACGCACTACACTGTACCTTACTGTACTACACTATGCCATGTCCCACTGTACCACACTATCCTATACCACAATATACAATACTATACTAAAGCATAACTCATGTATAAATATTCTCTTTTCTCATGCATGAACGGTAAAGACTGATTTTTAGTAAAACACTCGGGCCTAGTTTTACCCTTAAATCTGCTGTGACGTGGTTTATAGGACGTGGTCTTCAGAGAAAAAAGTTTGACTAATGAATCTGATTATGTTCTTGCCTTATTTAGCTGCAAAACAGCCCTGGACCAGAGGTCACTTGTGTTAAGTCCTGTTTTAGTTATGTTGGCTTTAGCTTTAGCTGAAGTCGAGCTGCCATCTGTCTCTTCCCTGTCTCTCAGAGCTCGTTTAAAAACTCCACTCGGAGGAAAAAAAGGACTTCATTCAAACGGAGAACCAGCAAAAAGGGCACGGACGTGAGTAGCCACTGCGTCTCTTGTCCACTGATGGCTCTATCTATAACCAATGGGGACACATTATCTGCACAATACAAACTTTCCTGAGCAACACATGATACACCAGAATAGCCCCTGTGTCTCAATTCGGGCACTATTCATTGAATTCCATCAGGAGGCATATTTTGCAGTTAATAGTAAGACTAATAATAAGAAAAATGATGGAGACAAATTGGACAAAGTATGTTTGTTACTGATATCATGGTAGCTTTCTTGTCTTTCTTTCTCCTTTAAACCTAATGTCTAAACACATCAGGGCTGAACTGTAGTGTTCTTGGCTTTGGAGCCGGACCCTGCTGTGCTTTAATTGGCTTTCAGAGCCGAACATTTTAAATGTAACCAAGCTTTCTTCTTATTTGATTGGTATGCTGAAGTGCTACATTTGCTTGTATACTCCAATGGTCTTTTAAATGTAAATTAAAATATAATGAAATCATTTTTTAAAAACATAACTCATAGAAGACATACTAAAGTACTGTAACAAGAGCAAATGTAATTTGTTACTTTTTTCCCCCTGAAGTAACCCCTGTATCCAATCATCTTATTAGCATTAGTCTAATAAGCTGGATGTACCTCATTAGTTAGAGATGGATATGCAAGCAAGTGTGCTAGTTGCTTCAATGTATTTACTAAAACGTTAGTTAGGTTAAATAATTTGTACTAATGGATGGGGTTTTGGATTGTTTGGAAGACAAGAAAGCAATGCTGTGGTATTAGTTCACCAGAAATTGCAGACTAATAGAGACCCCCCAGTTCTCCAGCCATTATATTACCAGTACTGCCTCCTGAAACCTGTGGAAATCTCTTTCCACAATGAAACTTTATTGTATTTTATTTTTCACTGTAAACACTAATTGTGATTGGGCGAGTACAAGTATAAATACTCGATTTGAGACACATCAAGCCACTCAAAGTGAAGGTGGGGCTTAAAATGCTGAGGCGATTAGTTCCTGCCAGATTCCCCAAACACCCTCTTTTTAAGTCTCCCTTCCCCTAACTCCTACTCTGTGAAATCTGTTAAAATGGCTTACAGCAGCTGTGTGTGTGTGTGTGTGTGTGTGTTTGTACCTGCTCATGGCTTCGTGTATAATGTGTCTTCTTCTGCAGGAGTTGAAATGGCGTCCATTCATGCTGAAGCCTCTGCCTTCACCGTTAATGAAGCCTGTGCTGGTGTTTGTTAACCCTAAGAGTGGGGGCAATCAGGTGGGCAAAGACATTTACTTTCTCCACACACAAACACACACAATGCACACAGTACAGAGATTGGAATAAGGAGAGCTGGTGGTTATCTGTTCTGTTTATATCTCTTACTATCTCTCTCCCTCTTTCTCACTCTCTCTCTCTCTATTTCTCCTTCTTGCAGGGGACCAAGTTGCTGCAGATGTTCATGTGGATTCTTAATCCTCGGCAGGTGTTTGATTTGTCCCAGGGAGGGCCAAGAGAAGCGTAAGTGCCTCATTCTCTCTCTCGCTCTCTCTCTCCCCATTTCTCAATCTCTCCCTCTCTCTTCCTCTCCCTACCTCTTTTTCACACACACTCTCTCTCTCTCTCTCTCTTTCTCACATATATATCAGAGGTGTTTTAGCAGCTCAAGTGTCACCTACATAAAGTTTGATGTCGTTTGAATTTCAAAGCATTGTAACGAAAAACATAAACTCACTGTGTATAACACCAGTGATTATAATAAACCTCTCTCTTTCAGTCTTTCTCTCTACCCCCACCCCACCTATCTGACTGTTTTTACTTAAACACAACTCAAACTGTTTTCAACACTTTAATTAGGTAGCAACTGTAACTATGCAGTTCATTTCAGACTTTCAGAGGCCTCTGCTTTCTTGTCCCCCCTCAGATCCCACCAGCCTCCTGCTCAGAGGGCAGCTTAATTGAGCTGTTTGGGTTCCTCACATGGGCTCTGCTGTTTGTTCTGAGCTGACAGTGAAGCTTAAGGTAGAAAGAGAGAGAGAGAAAGGGAAGGAGAGTGATAAAAAAGAGAAGAGAGAAAGAGAGAGAGAAGGAGAAATGAAGATATGAAGGAAAGAGGTTGAGAGGCGTTCAAAAAAAGATAGTGGTGGATAAAGGAAGAATAAGAAAAAGGATGAGAAAATGAAGAGTGATAAAATGTGTGGATTGAGGGAGTGACGGAGGGCAGAGCCCAGCTGGATGGTTGCAGGGCTACCGCTGAGCTGTGCCTGACAGAGCTGTGATTAAAGTCTCTGCCTACATGCATACACACATACACATACACACAGAAACACACACACACACACACACTTCTTTAACTGGGTTTTATCCAACAACAGATAGCAGCACAAACTGATCACCCTGTATGTGCTTTGTTCAGAAAGCACAGTCTTACACAATAGTCTTGAATATTGTCTACAAAAACAACCAAATGTTTCCAAAAGATAAGGCAAAACATTATTTATTTTTTGTGTTAATGTTAAGTTTAATCTTATGTAAAAACATTGATTTTCTTGTTTGTCATTTTGGAGCATTTCTAATGGGTCTTTTATCACAAAGGTTTCACACAGGGAAGCTGCTTTGTTCAGATGTACAACATTAAAAACCTAAGACATACATGGTTTTCTTTGGACAGTGACAGTATATAGACCAGGGGTCACTAACGGGGTGCCCCCAAAGACCACATCAATAGCCCATGGACTGGTCCAAAATATAGCACAACTCACCAGTGAGCAACATATAACGTAATATTATCCTGTTGCTATTCTTCTTTAATCCCATTTGCATTTATACCTATTTGAAAATGATAATATCCAAAAAAAAAGCATTTAATAGATGTTTAGACTTTTAATAAACTCTAGTATATGAAACTGGTAGCCATTCGGATGGCTCATGTTAATTATTTTTAAAAAGCATGGAACGTTGACTGGCATTATTTGAAAATTACACTAGGCATTGTGTATTGGGTGTACGTCTGTGTTTGGCATGGGGAGATTGTAGATGTGATCATTATTTACTCAAGAAGAAACACAGTTTGAAAGGATATTGAATATTATGTTCTACTGTATGCTCAAAATCATTACATTTTGGAAATATTGGAAAATATTGTGAATTGGCTCTACACCCTAACTGTGATTCAAATCATATTAATGATAGGAAAAAGTCACATGAAGAGGTTTAGTAGACCTCCTTCCCTTAATAGTGTACAGAACTGCTCCTGTAAGTGATTCTTAATCTGACTTAGTTTTTAGGCCTAACTGTTCATTATTAACTGGGGTTATATTAAATCATGGCTATGAAAACAGTTTTGATGGTCTTGGTCTCGACTAGGTCTCGATTCCTGAAAGACTCTGTCTTGACTCGGACTCGACTGCATTTGAAAACCAGTGGTCTCGGTCTCAACTTGGTCTCAACCCTTCAAAGACTCAGTCTTGACTCTGTCTCGGCATAGACGGTCTCGTCCCCATAACTAGCCACAGTGTTAAAACAGCCAGTCCTGGCACCAGAACATCAGCAGCAGATCTTTTAAGTCCAGTAGGTTGCGAGGGGCTCCTTTGTGGATCAGACACGTTTCCCACAGATCATCCCACAGATGCCCAATCTGGCTGAGGTCTGGGAAATTGGGAGGCCAAGTCAACATCTTCAAATCTCTGTCATTCCGGGACATTCCTGTGTGACGGGGCTCATTATTCTGCAGAGAGAGGTCTTTGGCATTAGGGAAAATGGTTGCCATGAAGGGGTGTACTTGGTCTGATTAGGTTGCTGGTACGTGTCAAAGTAACATCCACATGAATGTCAGGACCTAAGATTTCCTAGCAGAATGTTTCCCAGAGCATCATTCTGCCTCCACAGGACTGTTTTCTTCCAGTTTGTTTACACAGTGAATCCCTGTGGCTTCCCTTCCCAAGGTACGTGCACCTGGCCATTCATATTATGGGAAAGAGAACATGATTCATAAGACCAGGGCACTTTCTTTCATTGCTCCATGGTCCAGTTCTGATGAACACATGCCCAATGTAGATGTTTACAAAGAGGTCAGCATGGACCTGCCTGCAGCAATGCAGCCCCATATGCAGCAAGTTCTGATGCAATGTATGTCCTGACAGTGTTCTGTCATAGCCAGCATGATTTTTTTCGGCAATTTGTGCTATTGTGGCTCTTCAGTGGGATCAGACTTGCCTTCGTGTCCTTCAGATTTTACTAAGCTTTGAGTGCCCCTGACCCTGTGGCTGGTTCAGTGGTTGCCCTTACTTGGATAATTTTGGTAGGTACTGACCACTGTATGCCTCTGTCTCCCCATAAGACCTGCTGTTTTGGAGATGTTCTGATCCAGAGATCTACCCATCATAATATGGCCCTTGTCAAAGTCACTCAAATTTGGCACTTTTCACATTTCCTGCTTCCACCATATCAAAGAACTGACTGTTCAATTTCTTTCTAATGTTTATCACCCCTTGACAAGTGATAATGTAATTTACTTCCCCCTGTCAGTGATTTAAAGCTCTGACAAATTGGTATATGGAAGAAAAAATTGGCAGCACTGCCTTCTTTTGTAACTTACATTTTCTTGCTTTTACTTTCCAACACAAAAAATTAGCATTAAACCAGCCATTTGCTAGTAATCTGAGCAGCGAAGTTCTTGCTTGTTACAAAGAGCAGTCTTCACCTAAATAATCATTTAATGGTTTTCTTTTCTAAACTACGGATGAAAGCAAATTTGCCCTAAAAGCATTTTAAACAGCTTCAAGGTTTGTGAGCTGACATGTACAATGTGTGGGTTTTTTGCTTTATTCCCAAGGTACCACTTTTGCCATTTGTTCCATCAGTTTTACAATTTTTGCAAAGAAAAACTGCAAGATATGAAAAGCCATCTGTTGAAAAGATTTTAATATGGTAAAACTTATTTGCATTGAAGGTCCTCAAACATCACAGGCAGTTCATGTTGCATGTATGGATTGGTAAGAATCACAGGCCTCAATTGTTTTGGTCTCTCTCTTTTTCGCAGGTTGGAATTGTACAGGAAAGTGCCAAATCTTCGAATCCTTGCCTGTGGAGGAGATGGGACGGTAAGCCAAAACACTGCCGTGACTTCTGCATTGTAGAATATATTAAGAACACATCTCCCCCTGGTGAGAGATGTGAGGAATAGCGGGGAGAGAACATCACATACTAACCTTCATACTGTAATAACACACCATTATCTCACTACTACTGCTACTACTACTACTACTACTACTAATAAATAATAATAATAACAACAACAACAACAACAATAATAATAATAATAATAATAATAACAACAACAGCAATAATAATAATAATAATAATAATAATAATAATAATAATAATAAATATTATAGTAAACATTGTTATGACATACAGACACAAAACAATAAGATTTATCAGATAACTATAAATAGTAAAATAACAAACAGAAATTGTAATTATTGATTGTTTAATTCAATTGCCTAGGAAGATTGTGTTTGAGAACAATGCATTTTTAAAATAATAATTATTTTAAATGAAATACACAGTGCTGATGTTTGATGTGGTTATTGTGTTTGTGTGTGTGTGTTTGTGTGTTTCTTTAGGTGGGCTGGCTCCTGTCTGCTCTAGATGAACTGCAGATGAACCCGCAGCCTCCAGTGGCAGTGCTTCCTCTTGGCACGGGAAATGACCTCGCCAGAACGCTCAACTGGGGAGGAGTGAGTCAGAGTCATCTTAATTCTTCTATGACAAGAACCCCAAGATGTGTGCATAAGAGTGATTCTCTTTTTCTGATATGGGAAGCTTTTTTGCTTCTCTTTTTCAAAGATTACACTAAGGTCTGTGTTTTAAAGGGGCCACACTGTAATAATTTTTTTAGTTATTATTTAGGACCTCGTTTTATCCTTCATCATCCTTATGAAAGAGCTCCGCTCTGACTGGCTGCTCTGTATTTTAGCAGCTTAGTGTACTCCCATGGGCTGGCTTGATGAATGGTACATTTTGAAACAATGTTACATTGTTAATACTTCAAATTATTATGAAAAGAAACACAGCAAGGAAAATTGGGTCTTCCATGATATACACAACAGGGCGGAATCCTGAGCTGACGTGCTTTTTCAGTTTTATTACAGGAAAACTTTAGAAATGCTTCAAACAAATATAGATGACAGGTCTAAAAAAATGTATTTTTTCATGATGCACTAATGACAGACCTGAGAAACCAATAGTTGAGCCTTTGTGGCTAAATACTACAGAAACAGTCATTTACATTTCATTTCATTTGAATATTTCTGTTTTTTTCCTTCATTTAAAAAAGCGGTGTGTTGCTTATTATTTTAATCCAAGGGATTGTCACAGCGGTAGTTGAATGGAAGAGTGCTATCATCATCTCCTCGTACTTTCAGAGCTCCACCTTCAACCAGAGTCTTTTCTATCTGTGCCGTGTACACTGAGACTTTGGAGTTGGGGTGTGATGAAAGTGTACAGCTAATGCTAATTAGCAAGACTTTTAATGAGTTTGGGGCCGAATATACTCCAAATGGCATATCCCAAGCCTCCGTAGATGCAGGCAGCTTCAAATGTGGAGGGTAGCAAAGGGAAAGGGAAGGGAGAATGGGAGGGAAATTGGAGAAAGGAAAGGGGATAAGAGGTTTTGGGGTTAGCATGGAGGCACAGATGAGGGAGGCTGTTATTAGCAATGATTATGTTCGCTAATGAATGCTGCGTTGAATCCGTGTGGAAATCGCATTCTGATGCTGTTCAGGGGGAAGTGATGAATAAATGGATAATAGTTTCTTCCTGAATATCGTTAATGGAGACCTGACGTGCAGCTGTCGGGATTGGATTTGTGTTTTTGCCTATTTGTTTGCTGGTTTGTAATATATGAAAACAAATAGTACTTGCAGCTTATGTGTTAGCCTGACTAAAAGGATTTGTAGGCATAGCTTGATTTGTAATTGTAGGTTTGAATGGGAAGGAGGCCAGCTAAGTGGACCACTTTGTTATTATATCCTTAAGCACGTACTGTCACTGCTGCTGACTGCAGGGGTTTGGAGGCTAGCAAGCAGTGACCTTGACAAGTCTGGAGTCTCCCGCTCTTCTCTCTCTCTTTCTCTCTCTCTCTCTCTCTCTCTCTCTCTCTCTTTCTTTTGCTTTCATGCTTCAGTTGGAATACTGTTATTGACCCAGCAATGGCAATAACCTGCTTGCGGTCTTTCTCTGGATGTATATTAGAATGGATGCTGTAATCATTTCCGTTCTTGCACTCAAGGGCTCTATTTATCCCCTGAGGAAAAAACTCCCTGTAGGTCAATGTAATGGCAGGTAATGGCTTTATAAAGGCATTAAACCCAACACATGTTCTTTCTTTTTCTCTCTTTCTCTCTCCCTCTCTCTCAGGGTTACACAGATGAGCCTGTGTCTAAGATCTTATGCCATGTAGAGGATGGGACAGTGGTCCAGTTGGACCGTTGGAATCTGCAAGTGGAGTGGTCACCTGCCCAGCCCGAAGAGGGCACACAAAAGGTGAACAAGATCATCCAATGTCCATAAACACTCATAGTAATGTACATAATATTGTACTAGGCAGCACTTGGTCTCGAGGTTAGACCAATGGTGAGTTGTCATTGTGATCAGAAGGTTGTGGGTTCCAAATGACACCTCTGAAGCACACGTGAACGAGGTACAGTACCCACACACTGCTTCCCGAGCGCTCTGCTCCGGGCTGGCCACTGATTCACTTGCTTTATGTGTTAAATGCAGAGAAAGAATTTTTTGCTGTTCACATTGTGCTGTGCTGTGTTGTCGAGTATGAGAAATGGTCACTCAACACTTATTAAACACTAGGGGCAATATCGAGCTTTTCTTGTTTTTGATGTCTCTTTTCCAGCTTCCACTGAATGTGTTCAATAACTACTTCAGCCTTGGCTTTGATGCCCATGTCACGCTCGAGTTTCATGAGTCCAGAGGTCAGTGGTCTCATAATTCACTTCCCTTCACACTGATAGTTCAGTAAAAAAATCAGTTTACCCCTTACCGCAAATAGCTATTATGTTGTCTCATAATAACAAGCTACTTTTTAAGCAAAATAAATCTTCTTAATATAGACTAATACTGTTCACCCATTCATCTTTACCATTTTTTTTGTAAAAAAATAGAGGTAGAAGGTTTTCTCCACACAGTCACATGTGGAGAACTTGCATTGGGCAAGCAGCATTCCTAAATCATCCTACACTTTCCTCATGCTGTGTGGAGTGTTGAGTAATCTTAACTAGTCTTGTTGGCTTCTGACACTGTGAGACATACTGTATTTAATAAACATGGATAAAAGCATCACTACGAAACCAAACCCCTTAATTTTACCCCTTAATATAACCTTAATTTTTACCTTAATGTCCAGTTAAGTAAGGAAAATTAAGTGGAAATGTGCACAGATTAAGGCTGATTTAAGGGGTAAAACTACCGAATTTTCCCCTTATTTAAAAAATTTGCCCTATATAGAAAATAGAAAATGCCATATATTTAGGATTAAGGGGTTTCACACTCACACCTTAAATCCACTTTTAAGGTAAAATTAAGGGAA
>JBBKCR010000122.1:21260829-21271550 GCA_037577295.1 Ladigesia roloffi | reverse complement strand
CACAAAAAACGATCGTTTCATGTCTTAAGACATCAATGTGTCGTCACGAGCCACAGGGTATAATCTGGACGTGTCTGGGTATGCTTTTTTTACTTTGAAATGCTTGATTCCCATCCACTTCCATTAAATGACTACCAGACTGCTACGGCTAAAGCTAAAAATTAGCGTTTGTGTTCTGCTGAGAAAACAAAGTCACCTTCGACTTGGATGCCCTGGGGGTAATAAAAAAACCATCAAATTTTCATTTTTGGGTGAACTGTCACTTTAAAATGTTCAAATGTGCAGTAGAAAATTTATCTGTATACTATATACGGGTGCATTTCAAACATTTTCACAATAAATGAGTTAGCCAGGAAACGATGACAGTCGTAGGAGTAGAAAGATTTTATACTGTACTTATTTCTACCCTGACACAGTATTGCCTCCACAGATAAGTATAACAATGACCGTGCTTCAGGATGTGAGATTTATGGGAGATATTAATTGGGTGTGTGCGTGTGTGTGTGTGTTTGTGTATTCGTAGCTACCCCTGTTGGCATCGTGGTGGTAAGAGGAGACTGTGACCTAGAAACATGTCGACTCTACATTGACAGACTGCAGGAGGTGAGACGCTCCCCTGAGTGTTTTTCCTCTACCAGACCAGATGCTCTGCCGTCAGTGCAGCGCTGCTCTGAATACTGGGGCAGAGCATCCTCCCCGCCACTTTAGCACTCCTTTTCACCAAGGAAGACTCTCCATCAGCAAAGACATGCAGTAATTACTCCGGTCTCCTGGCACACAAACTTACAGCTATTTTACACTGTGGTCAAACATGCTCAGATTTCAGGCTGGCAATGATTATTATTTTCTGGCTGTTGAAAGCTTCCATCAACATTACTCAGTTGCACTGGTTTCAAAACAAAAAAGACCAAAATAAACTAAACATGATTTGATTTGAAAAAACTGTAATTGGTAAAGAAAATTGACTTTCAGCTACTAATAGGATGGTTATATGTTGTGTTAAGTTTCGCTTCAAGTTCTAACTTTTGACAGAATGGATCCATACCTGCCATTAAACAAATAAACATACCTGAATCTGAACAGGGCCAGTTCTAAAGTGCAGTTTGGATAGGAGAGATTTGTTTGGCTGACAGGTGATGTAATGTAATTTCTTGGATATTTCTGGGTGATTTTAGGCCCATTTTAATGTACTGTTTCCATAAATGTCACGGTCTGTAAACTCACACACCAGGCCTTTTACTTCTATAAAAAATGAGCTGCAGAAATGAGCCCAAGTTTTATGAATCCTTGGCAAGTTGGCATTTCTGGAAATGCTATTTGGTGGGAAAAGAATTCTTCTGTATGGAGACACGCAAGTGGCTCAAATCAAGTTGAAGCCACGCAGTGAATGTTGTGAACTTTTCTGAAGTAACGCCACTCACTCATCATATCCTTCGCACATATTCATAAATATTATGGAATCCTGCTTTAAATGACATCATTCCACCCTCCTCATGGAAGACAAATCTGAATTCTCTTTCCAGAAACATTAAGCATTTGAATAAGAAACATTTGTGGGAATGAGTGCTCAGATGTTACAGATAAGAACTGTAAACTTGTGTGCACTGATGTGGCGCCTTCATTAAGGAATAAACGTACACTACAGCATCTTGTGTGTGTCTTGGAGAGGTAGATTATCTTCTGGTATATGGTAAATCAACTTCTTTTTCACTCCTGCCTCTACCTGTAACTTATTTTACTGGCACAGTAACAGTGATTGAAGATTAGGAGTGTGTTCTTTAGAAGTGTAAACTGAAGACCGTACATGCAGTTATACAAGGTAAAACCACACCTGAAGAGACTGATTTGACCTTAACAAGACTGTGGATTTTGTATAGAGAACAATAAAGATGAGTTATATTACAGTGTACATATTTAAATACCCTATAAAAATGAACTTGCAGGTATAGCAGTAGTGTTAGAATTACAGCAGAATTTGAACATATCTGAATTTTACAATCTAAAGACGTCAGTAACATCAGAAATCTCTCTCCAATCCAAAAAGTCACATTTGTGATCCAATTTATTTTCTTATGCTGATGTTTTAAAAAGGTTTTCCGCTTTTGCACTTGATATAGATGTGAATGTACTTTGTAAAATCAATAATGTAGTCACATATTGTTATATGATTGCAGATTTAGGCCCTTTAGTTATAGAGTCCAATGTTAAAAGTGGGATGGGTGAACAGATGTTGGGTTGTGAAGGTACAGGATATAAATGTGGTGTTTTAGCTCACACTTTAATCACTTCACTTGTTTTACAGGACCTGCATCAGGCTCCCTCTGCTGGCCACCGAGTGCACTATCAGGTAAATGCCTTGTACTGTAATTTTCCACAAACTTAAAACATTAGGGCTCATAGCAGCTGTTCAAATGTATTTAAACACTTAATATGTAAAAAACTGTGTACATATACTATAATTTAATCTGCCTGGGAGTGTTTTATTTTCGTGTTTGTTTTCCATTTCTGTTTGTCAGTGGGTCTATTATAAATGTCTGTCAATTATTTTGTATAGGTGGATTATAACCAAACAGTTTGTTCCTTCAAAATGTTTGTCTTATTTACATGCCATGTCACTACAAATTAAAAAGTGTGATTAAGAGAACACTGTCTTTCTCAGGATGAGAGCAGGGTTTTGCCACGGCCTGCCTCTGCACACAGACTGTCTCCTAACTGGAGCTTCCTCGACTGTAAGTCATATTTCGATGTTCATTTTTGCACATTATCAGCAAAATCTATAATGCATAGTTTAAAATCAAAGTACCTTGCTGTTTTTTTTTTTCAGCCACATCAGCTGACCGGTTTTACCGTATAGACAAGGCTCAGGTAGGGATTTATCATTTCTTGAGGCCAGGTTTAAATTAGTTCACTGGACAAAAATGAGGAATTTAAATGTTTTGATTTAAATGTGTGCAGTATTTAAATATTTATATGCTGAGACAAAAAAATTCTGTCCATCAGTTTTTGTTTTTTTTTTGTTAATGTTATTAGATTATTCGTGTAATTTTATTCCAGCATAGATTTTGCACATTTAGATTCTCTGCACCACTCTTTTCAGCGCACAGTGTACAGTGTTCCAGCTTATCTCTCTTTTTATAGGAGCACCTGCACTTTGTAACGGAAATTTGTCAGGATGAGGTTTTCATCCTGGACCATGAGGTTCCACCGGTCAATCAGGGTCGAGTTCCAGAAATGCCAGATGTGGTGGTGGAGCCCAGCTCAAGGTGAGAATTACTTTCTGAATAAATGTAATCAGTTACGTATTTTCCTCATACGTAATAGAAACGTTTCACAAATAGCAGTTAAGACGTGTGCACCATAGGCCTTTAGTAACTGCAACTGCTTATAAAACACGTCTCTCCATTATATATCCTTACTTTTCTTTATTGTTAGACTATGAGTCATAAACTGTATTTCCAAAAGTCTCTTCCCTTCTGGGAAGTTTCGCACTAGATGTTGGGCCATTGCTGTGTAGATTTGGTTGCATTATTGACGTCAAGTACTGAACTCATCTCAAAGGTACTGGATAGAGCTCCATCAATCCAGAAAATGGAGGTTCAGTGCTCCATATATATGTATAAAATTTTACTCAGTGATTCATTAAATTGAAAAAAATTTTACTCCTTATGTAAACCATAGTAGGGCTTTTACTAAAACCAAAGGTCAGGAGATGTTTCCCATGCATTTTATTACTTTAAATAAGGCCGTGTGCACAAAGACAGAGACTTAGTCCTGTACTGGTTATGGCAATATTACCCCATGCATGACTTTTACAAGCATGCAAGAGCTTGCTGGAAAACAAGAAAAATCCCCTCAGTGGTGTAAACTAATCTAATTTCCAATTTCCAGCTACCCCTGGTATACCTGACCTTTCAAGACTGGTTTTAGACCAAATTAAGCTTTCCTGCCCCAGAATTCAAACCAAGATTGCTGTGTCAGCGCGGTTTAGAACACAGTGTGACTAAAAAAAAACTGGATCTCCTAATACTTTATCAGCATGATTAAGAGAAGCATAGCTGTTAATTGAACAATACATGGTGTTTTTGTACTGTGATGTTTATTCCACTTTAAAAATAAGAACTTGTTTATAATTTGTTTTTCCAGTGTTCCCTTGACAACAGAGGAGCAAGGTACAGTAGAAATACAAACCTGTTTTTTTAGTCCTCAGTTGTAGGCTGCATTTATTATTAGCTGCAGGCAAAAACTGTAAGTTCCCTGTTTTCCCGTAACAGTGTTGTTAGTCATTCATTGGACGTTCACCCTCGGGCCAAGCCCTTACTGTGTCATGAACTGATAGGAGTCTCTGAGCAGTAGAGCCCTAGTTTCCATAGACTGTTTGTCATGATCTGCGTGCAAACGGCTCTGCCTGCACAGGATATGTCTAATATCTCTCTGCATTGCAGCCCTGCTGACTGCTGCCAGCTCAGGCGACCTGAAAATGGTAAGAAATATCTGGATGTCAGAAACAAAACTAAAATGCCAGTCTGTAGTTCGTGGGTCTGGAGATGTGGATGCCAGACTGTGAGCTGGGTTATAGGGAAAATGTAGATCTGAGTGGTGATCATGGGGATTTTCAGACTGATACTCCCAGAAACATTATCTAAGTGATGGTGTGAAAACCACTTCCTTAACGTTGAATACACACAAACACACACGATGTCGCACATAACTGAATTGAGTCAAGTTCAGTTTGCTCATGAATGTGTTACTTTAATCTTCAAAAATGATCCTTGCACCCATTTGAAGGTTGTTTGTGGCAACAAAAGTGATCCATTGTTCCAAAGAACACTTGTGGTACCCTCATTTGGAGATATTAGAAGTTTTATTAGTAAATATGTGTTAGGACATCATGTGCACAATTTACATCAAGTCATTTCATTACGTCTTTTTTGTTTTTCAGTACATAACAGCTTGCCCTTTGCATGACATATTTGAGTTTTTTTCCAAAGTGCAGCAGTTTTGAAAAACAGTGTGTGTTCATACCTTTCTTCTTCTCCTCAGTTCTCCAGCTCCTGCATTAGTGAGCTTTTTTTATTGGTCCGGGACTCGAGAGGTCACTCTGTTTTGCACCTGGCCTCTCAGAACGGCCACACCGAATTAGTGAACTTCATCCTACAACAAGGTGAGAGTCTCAGCATACATGAATGGCACCAGATTTCTCATTTTATGGCCTACACTGGGTGCGAAATCCATTAGCCTACACTCTGTTTACTTTATAGGGAGCAGAGGAGCATTTTCACTTTGACATTTGTGTACTCGATAATCCAAAGAATAAAAGAAGTTCTAAAATGCACCCAACCCACACGAACCAAACACTTTTCTGAAAGTTCCCAGCATCAGTAGGTTTGGTTTAGTTTGTATCTCCTCCTTTTCAGGTTCAAAGCTGATCCTGGATCTAACTGAGAAGGAGACGTAAGTCCTTACACACGTTTTCTAATTGTTATGGCTAGTTTCTTTACATTGTCGGCACATTTAATAATGAATGGAACAATGAAATCTTACAAAGAAGACACTGTGTTCTGACATGGACAGGTCTTGTAGTTTAACATAATTTTATTCTCCTTTGTTGAAGCGACCCTTTGGTGCTTATGATGCGTACATGGTTTATGTTGTTAAGGCTAAAAAAAACCTCAACTATGTCCCAATATTTTTTCCCCCTTTCAGGGGTGACACTGCTCTTCACAAAGCTGCACGTCAGAGACATCATGAAGTGTGTCGACTCTTAGTAGAGGCTGGGGCTTCCCCTGGCAAAACAAACTTCCTCGTAAGTGATTATTTTTTTATTGCACCCCATGACATTATATCACTCTTATATTACTGCCTTAAAGGTCTCTTATCAGGAATTCCAGTCTTATCTGACATGCAGAGGCTAGGGTTGCTCAAAGAAACTAGCTCATGTTGGATAATATAATATCTTTGCAAACTTCTTGCTGTCTGTACTTTACACATCAGTCCTGGTTCTTTTCTATTTTTTGAACAGTATTGCTTCACATGACACAAAATCTGATACATTAGCATATTTGTTACTGCATAAATATTTAAAGATGAACTATATTTCTTTTAGGGGAAAACAGCCAAGCACTGTGCTCAGGAGGCTGGCGATTCTGAACTGGCCTCCTATCTGGACAGCCAGCAGTCGGGGACGCGTGAGGACCTGGAGACGGCTGTGTGAGGCAACACTGCTTCCCGTGTAAGGGGATTAGTTCCCCGTATACCACAGCTTTCACTGCTCATGGCAGTACCTGAGTTCACTTGCTCAAGCCTAGAAAGAGAGAAAAGGATGCGATGGAGAAGTGAAAAGATTGTTGGGAATGACCACTAGGAGCCTCAAATAGGGTTCGCCACCTTTCTGGATTAGAACCACACAGAAAGGAAAGACGGGCGCTACTTCCTTGGTATCACTGTGGGTTTTGAAAGGTTCTTATCGGATTTGTTTAATGCATTTATTTATTGCTTTTATTTATTATTTTATTTATGATAGACTTACGATTGGACTTGGTTTTCCATCGGACTAAAAGTTGGTTGGATGAACAGATTGGTTGCCATGAAGACTGCACACTGCTGTTTCCAAAATGTTTCATGGACTTTTATCTGAGGTTTGACAAAAAACTTCCAATGAACAAGCAGGATCACAGAATGTTACACTGCTGCCTAAACCAGCCCACTCCTCCGAAACATATTTTTAACACATGAAGAAATACTACTAAAGTGGTATGTTTACTTCTGACCAAATGTACACAGTCGTTCACAATCTTCAGCTCCAGTTTCTATTACATGATTATGCTATACGACCAACATAATTGGGCAAAGGGGTCACACATGATTTGAAGTTTGAGATCTATTGTTTTGTTGTTTTTTCTTGGTATTTGAATCACCAGCCACACAACACTGCTACTGAGTTTCACCACGCTTGGAGTAGAGCACTAATCACTTTGTGACTTTTTGGACACTGAGGAACTGAGGAAATGAGGAACCTCTGCTGGTTGTCCAATACTAAGATATCTGGAAATGTTGTATTAATGTTGTGTAATTAACATGAATAGATTTTCTTACCACGGGGGTGAGCTGACATTATGTGCCTGTCATTCTAGAACATTTCTTTATATTTCTTTCTGGGCCAGTCGAGAAAGTAGGTGTCAAACCATTTTCCATATCATGACTCATTTGAAGTGCCCATGTGAAGACATTGAAGAGAATTCAGTGCAGGAAATCTGAATCTGTCAACCTTATTATGAGTGTACATACAGTATATCTGTAAAAAATGAGCATCTGTTCTATTTTTATTTGGTTTTGTGTGCGGTGACAGTGGTGTTATAGTAAAATGATTTATCTTAAGATAGAAAAGATAGAGTAATCTGAGCCATATTCAATGCAATATGAATGGATGACATTTGTGCATTTATTTCTTATTTTCTACATTACATTAATGTTAATAGATGAACGGTTGTCTAAGGCACCTACAAGCTAAGTGATGGAACATGTTATCTGTTTTAAGTTGTGGCCCTCTCCTGTGTACTGCCGACTGTGACGCCATGGTTCACTAAGGTTCACTAAAGTCAGGTGTAAGCTAGGCGTTTGCAGTCTCTTTGGCTTCTAAGGACTGAATGTAAGCGGAAAAAATGTTTTATTTTGATATCACAGACCTGCACTTTTAACAGTGGCCGTATCTTTTTCCATGATACACAAAGAGAGGATAGACTAAAGCATCTGCATGAAAATGGCTATAATGGAAACTTCCTGAACCTGCTGTGAGAGTGATTTATATATTATTGATCTGCTGTGTGTGTGTTTTGTATTATTTGTGATTTTAAAGCTTTATTGTGCATGAAATTTTGTTACCTCTGAATATTTCAGCCCTTCATGGTGTTATGAAATAGCATTATTTCTTTGTTTATTTTTTTTTTTCAAGAAAAAAAACAAAGAAAACTAAACTTAATTTTATCTAAAAACTAAAACTTAATTTATCAGATTATTCTTTTTTTGTTTTCTGTGAAAAGATCAGATTGCTTGAATGCCTTTTTTATCCCAAATGTCTGTTTAGGGATGTTAGGCTTTGGGATGTTACTCAACAGACACCAATGACGTGTTAGTATGGATGTGTCACATAGGTCTCACACCTTACTGAAATGTTAGTCACTATAGACAAACTGCCGAAGGAAAGTACCAGCGTTTTCCAAATGTAATAGAGGATACAAATATGATCCTTTAAATGTAGTCTGTTCTTTATGCTGAGGAGATATAAAAAAGATTACTGCTGACCACTGTTCATGCTGATGTGTAAGTAAACCTCTCTGCCCTGTTTAATCATTAAAAAATAATCTTTATTCTGAATATTTTAGCACCCTACAGTATTGTGACCAGAACAAACTTGACAAACCTTCATTCATCTCTGTTTATTCTCACAGCTCCACTTTTAAGGCTAAGCCTTGTGCCATTTTTGACAGATTGAGAAAAAGTATTTGAGAATAAAGCATGCCAGATTACTCACACGGTATCTGTATGACCTTATTTCATAAGACCAGGATAATAAAGTAAAATGGATAAAAAAAAGATGTCAAAAAAGGAAGAAAAGGACACCCATCAGTGCCTTGAACATGTTGGAAATGGGCAGAATATCCCAAATCAATACCAAAATCAAAATACTGTATTGGAATGTCTAAAGTAATCTGGAGACAGAAGTACATAAAAAAGCCACTAAACTAATATGTCTTTTATTATGAAAAACAGCTTTTCCAGTGTGTGAAATATAACAATGCAGACGACCAAATGAAATGACCCAAAATGAAAAATTACGTTTACATAGATTTGAGAATGTATAGAATAAAAATATAAAGAATTCCTGTAAATTTAATACCCTGAAGATTCTTTATTTTACTTATTTTCTACTTTTAATGTGATCCAGAATGTACTGGAAGATCTGCAGTCTGTTTTTAAAAAAAATGGAAATAGTACGTAAATATGGATGATAGTTCAACAGCTGCTTCTGCGGTTAGAAACAAGAATGTTACGTCTGAATCAGGTGACCTGTGACTCCTCCCTCTTCCTCCGACCCCTCCAAAACAACCTCCCGTGAGTCCACTGAAAATAAAACCGGCCGGCTTGCTGTCTGAGCAGCACAAGGCTGTCGGGTAGCTTGACTGCTTGAGAATGGCTGACCTGCAAAACACGACAAATCAACAAATCCAGTAAGTTTTCGAGTCACAGAGGGTTATACTATTTATGAATTAGAGTAAGTTATACTTGTTATCGTCTACACATTAAATCTCCAATTCATGAAAACATTGAATATTTACTGAAAACCTGCTCAGAGAGAGTTTAGGTTAGTTATTGTACAGTTATTAATTTATCCTTGAAAAGGCTTAGACCCTTGTGTTCTGATTTAGATTGTGACTTTACATGTATTTTTATATCTTGAAATTATTCTTAAAAAGGCTCAGACGTCAGAACTTTTAGTTTGAATAATGTATTCCTAAAACGATCCACAGTCAGATTTTTCTGCTTTTTTATATTGAGTGTACTTTTAAGTAATACATTTATTCAAGTCAGGACATTTTGTTCTGATTCTGATTTTTAAATAAAGACCATAACATTTCGTTTTATACTTTAAATATACGTTAATTTAATGTGTTTAATTTTGAAAATGCTCAAAAGTCATTATAATCTGTAGTTCTAGACACTCATGTGCTGGAATGTATATATTTCGCTACAGGAGCGAAATGTCATTTCTTTGAAATTATTTTTTTATTATTTTTTAAAATAGAATCGAGTTCATATATTTCCTGAGAGGAATGAAAGCATGAATTATGGAAAGATAATTTCAGTTTTAAAGATTGTTGACCGTAGATGAGGACAGGTCCAGACACAGCCTGAAGTGTTGCTTTCGGTATCGTGTTAATGGTCTCCAAACACACTGTAGTGCACTTCCCCTAGTAGGCATTTCGCACACTAGTGCACTGCTGAAGGCATTTCGAAAAGTCGTTTTTTTTTAGACACACTTGGTAGGGAGGTGAATTACAGTTTGGGACGCATGAGGCAAAACAATTCTGGGTCTTTAAGAAAAGGGACAGTATTTTGGGCAATAATACCAAATTTGATTGGTGCAAATCACAAATCTAACAGTGAATTCATGAATTCATTTTTTTTTAATGAAAATCTATTATAGACATCAAGATTACACAATCAGTGCTTGTGCTTTCATCCAAAGAGATGGTTAGGGGGATTTTCATCCTATTCGGACTACAGTTTAACACCCTCCTGTCAAACTGAGCCCAGGTTTTTATTACCTTCCAAGCAGCTAAGCAAACACTCTTAACCCAAGCTGTGAAATAATTAGGGTCAACTCTGGAGTTCTCCGGCCTTTGGCTACTATGCCTTTTGTGTATAGACTGTAAATTCTCTCATTTTTCTGATCAGGACTGAGGTCAACGGACACGTTCAGATGAATACTGACAGTATAGAGTACAAAATCATTCAGGCTTATGCCGAGAGGAAAGAACCCAGAGACACCCCCCTCCCACGGAGCAATGGGGCAGTGGAGGCACCTGTGCCATCGGATAAGCGGCGTAAAGCAGGAAAAAGACAGAGAAGAAAAAAACTCCCAAAGATCTTCTCCTGTTTTCGGCCAGAGAAAGAAGATAACAGACTCCAGCCATCCCCAGCTTCAGGTGAGTGTCAGGACATTT
>JBBKCR010000122.1:21250261-21260729 GCA_037577295.1 Ladigesia roloffi | reverse complement strand
GATGTCCTTCGTGCCGTCACGAGGCATTTTTTCTCTCCTCTTCAAACTCTCCTGCAGCGTGAGCTGACTCGTCTACATACTCCTCCAATCACACAACGCAGACAATGATCCCCAATTCCCTTCAATAATCACCCACAGGGGTACTTGTGATCTGCCGCCTGCCACGCCCCCTAATCACCACTCACTCAGCCACTCATGTCCAAGCAAAGAGTCTCTAGTATTCTGGCGAGTGACTGCGGGGTCGAGACGAACCTGACAGTACATCGTATACCCGAGTCCTGATCGGGAGGCAACGTCAGATTCCGATTGAGTCTGATCGGATCGGGACATCCTTATGAGCAATTTACGAGTGTTATATCCACCAACTGTCTAAAAAAACAAAACAAATGTATGGCGTGTACAAAAATTCAACACATGTAGAATAAAGCCAATAGATTTTAGTCTGGTAAAGTCAACATTAATGGGTAATGGGTTTTTATTTTTATTATATTGCACCTATTTCTACCTTCTACTTATTTTTATTTTTTTAATTTTTTAATTATAATTTTCATTATTATTATTATTTTTATTCTTATTTTATTTTTTATTTTTATTTTACTTTTCTCTTTTTTACAATTTGTATATAATATTGTGCAAAGCTGAAGAAACACGAGCCTAAGAATTTCATTACAGGTAATGACGCTACATTGTTATCTGTATATGACAATAAACTTGAAACTTGAAACTTAAAGGGTAAAAAGCTATTTGTGCTTCAGGCTTATGTCCTTTGTAAGAATATTATGAAGCCTACTGATGAAGACTCTCTTCTCTCTCTACAGTGGGATGCATTCTCCATCCCGGAGCTGCACAACTTCTTGCGTATCCTGGAAAAAGAGGAGCAAGATCAGATTCATGTGATAACCACCCGCTACAACACCTACCGAGAGAAGCTGCAGGAAGCAATCAGAGCAACCAGCAGCCCTGACTAACATCCTCATTTACACAGAGAGGGAGAGAGAGGACTCCAGGAAAACTCCCTCTGCACAATGAACTCCAGAAAGAGGTCGAAAACCTCTGGCTAAAACTCTGACCTCCAAAGAGCACACGGGCTACTTCATGCTTTTCCAGAGTGCACCCTTAGTGCCATATTCCCAGCCTCTTGCGCTCTCTCCTTCACAGATTGTTTTTTCTTTATTTAAGCATCTGTGGTTATTTTTTATTTTTTTCTGATTAGTTACCTCTTGAACTTGTAAATGATGCAAGGTTGAGAATCTGATCTGTCTTTTTTTTTATTTAATTGGTGGATACTTTGGTTTGTACATATTTTTTGTTTTTAATTTATGTGGGTAAAGCTTTAGTTACTTTGTTAATCTTTATTCGAAAGAGTCTTATTTTATTTTGACGAGGCATAGCAGCAATCCAAAATGAATGGCGATCTTAGCATTATCAAAAATAAATGCATTTGACCATTATTGCTTGGTTGAGGAGGCCGTGGCACACCTAGATGGTATGACCAGGTTGACAGTTAAGACGACCAAAATTCTGTTTAAGCTCAAAAGAAGCTGGAACTTGATCAGAATTATCGTGCACAACACCGGAATGCAGAAGCTGCATCATCAGTGTTCTACTGGTTCAGTTCAATCACTCCTCTCATATCAGACCAAATGGTATGCTTTTTTTTTTGGTTGTTTGTAATGGAACATTTTGACAGTGAACTCCCAGAAGGAAAATAGGACATGAGAGACATTAAGAAGGAAGTGTAGGCAAAGGTATATTGAGTGCAAAAATGGCAATGCAGCAAAATGCTTGGCAGTAGTACTCGTTTAAGAAAGCGTCAGAAGTATGTTGATGAGAATTGTGGCTTAGAAAGCCTCCAGATATCAGAGGGACCATGTTTATGTAGGGCATGTTTTCATAGAAGCAGAAATGATTGCAGGAAGTTGACATATAGGCTTGGAGGAAGTTGAAACACATTTAGAGAAACTTGTACACTAATGTGGGAGGGATCTGATTTAATGCAGAGCTTGTGTTGAAGCTGACCTCAGCTTTCTACAGGGCTGGACTTGTCTGTTAGAGCCTGGCGTCCCTTTGAAACTAACAACAGACTGCATCCACAGCGGGTCATTAAGTTAAATATCCTCCCGTGATCTGAGTCTTTAACAGAGATAAGCATCAGGAACAAAGGCGGTGTTGTTGGGCAATTGCTTTAGGGAGTGACCTAACTGGTGTAGCTCTAAAAGAGGCATTTAAGAGACTGAAGGACGAATGTATGGCCTTGCTGGAGAGTCTAAAGATGTCTGTTGTGGACTGAGGATATGATATTGGGGATCCCGCTAATAGGCCCACAGACCAGTCTGTTCAATACTACACTCAGTAATTGTGACACGATGCGTCATATCCTTTATCTCACCTCTGTGGAATTGCTCAAAGCAAGATTTGCCAAAGAATATCATCCAGCAGTTCCAACCTCATCTCTATTTGCCGTATATTCTGAATGTGGCTCATCACCACGGATTACTTTTTTAAAAATGCATTTAAAATAGAAGGCAATGGGAAGGTTGTAAAGCTCACAGCCTTCCATTATAAATGTGTTTTGAATTTTCTGTTTTTTGAGAGTGCAGGTAAATAAACTTTAACAATTGTCGTGGGAAAGAAGAATGACCTGCAGAAGCAACACTGATCCATTTTTACAACCTTCTCAGTTCCGTTTTTTTATCTGAATCTTAAAGTATCTGTATCTTCAAATACTTTTTTTTTCTTTCGCCACACAAATCTGCATAAAAATGTGTTAAGAGCAGGCAATCTGTTATTGAGCTGTGCTACTTTGTCAAAGTTAACATTTACACCATGTAAAAGTTTGTTAAATGATACTTGTGTATCAGTGGTTGATGTTTTTTTTACATATATTCATATTTTGTTTTACGTTTCTGCAAGTACTGCATGATGGTTTTCTGATGGGTACTCCATCTGTTTCCATTGAAGCATAACTGTAGTGATGTGGCGACACCTATTGGTCATCTGCTGTAATTGAGTCTTTACTTTGCAGTCCTATAGCTCATTTGTGTCAAGGTTTGTTTTTAGGTTATTTTCTTATGACACAGTCCATTTTTCTTAAGCTCAAGTGTTAATTGTGTCGTGTTTAACCAATGATCTAATGAAAAATATGTATAATTTAAAATTTAGAAACTTTGCCTGGTGCAGTCAGTTTGGACTCTTAGGTTGATGTATATCTAGCCTGGGGTAAAGCTTCCTCATGGCATCATTTACTTGTAAACACTGGGTTGAATATGATTTAGAGTTGAAAGTTTAATTGGTGTAAGAGTTTTGAATCAATAAGCCATTAATGTTAGTAGTCCAGTTGCTCTGTTACTCCAGTATTACTAGCTTATGACTGAGGGTTACACGGGGCAGCAGTAAGGATTTAAGCAAGAGTTTAAAAAGCATTCTGGGCACTTTACATTGTAATTCAGGGAATATCTTTTATTTTTTGTCTCCTTTGAATGCAACTTATCTTTCATTATTATGTAACAGTAACGATATATTTTATTCAGTGAAAGTTTAGGCATGTTCTGTGGAAGTTATTTTTCTAAACTTGATTCATTTTTTTCTAAATGAGCAAAAAAGTTTCCATAGCCCATTTGTAGAGCAGGACTGTGAAGGTTCCAACTGCATCACGTTTTATTAGCCTGTTATTGAGGTCTACACTAAAGGCTGTAGGTATGTGTGAGTACTACTAAATGAGTTTCTTATATAAATGCATGCATTATATTAATCCATGCATAATCTTTTTGGCTGTGAAGGACATCACTGGCCAGTTTTTTTTAATGGTTGTTTAGCAGCACATGACTGATTAGATTGAAATACATACAAATACTCTGAATTTGCCAAAAAATAAAAAAGAATCATTTAACAAAATCTTAATTTAGCTTTGCTCCATGTTTTGCAGGTTTTTCCTTCAGACTGTGCTAGACCATTTTGGAGTCTGTATACTTACCAGGGCGCTTAAAGAAGACCTCAGGGCCAGTTTGGGTTTTAATTTGAATCCTGAAATTCTGGGTATTTCTTTAGGCATTTCAGGGTTTCATCCAATCCAAAATCTATGATGTGATCTGATCAATTCACTTCACTTGTGAGTAACTGACCTGTGGAAAGCACAGGGAAAATGCCCATCTGCCCTTTCCTGCAACAGATCAGTACGTGGCTTTGCAGAGATGATTTAGGATTTGGTAAATGGCTCAGAGGGTTCAGTACTGTGAAGTGGACTTGCGAAAAGAACAGGACACTGACACCACAAGCAGCATGTTGCAGAAGCCATGCTGTTTGTGATGTGGACTGATGCAGGTTTATTTTTGTAGGGAACTGTTTCAGCATAAATTACCAATTGAGGCCTTTGTGGTTAAAAACTTGGTTTCATTGAATAAAGTTGAAATTGTTTCTCAAACTCATTTGTGTCATTTCTCATCATGTTTGTGTCATATAGTTTGGTTCTGATTGTGAAGTTAATTGGGTCTGTTCACTGTGTTAAGAATGGCCGCAGATGTGTAATTTAGGCAGATGCTTCGACACAGGCTATAGGGCTTGTATCAGCAATATGTTTAAAAACAAACTCAACAGCAGAGATATTACAATGAATTTAAATGTTTCTTCTAGACCAGCATGACTTATCTGCAGATTTCTGTAGTGCAACAAGCACTGATGAATTGTGAGGACACTTTTTTGTCATTGCTGTAACTGCATCTTTATTTGGAAATGCTTAAGTTTATCTGAGCCAGTATTTTATTTTATCAAATCATTTGCATTTTATAGTAAAAGTAATTTTCAATTAAAAATATAACTGGAAAAAAGTGTGCAACATGTATACCTACAAACAGAATAATGATTATGGAATAATAGTACAGAAATAATGTGATCATTATTATACTTACTTTATTATTATTTTCAGGCAGTAGTCTATAAACATATGTATAAATAAAATAGATATGTGTGTGAATAAATACCAGGCAAGTGTTTTTGCACACTTGGAGGTTTTTACCTCTTGTCCATTTATTTCATAAATCATTCCTTAAAATATGTCAAATAAAATGTGTTTCCTTTATGCCCTGAGTGACTTCCTAGTAACTGGTTCCGTGATGATGCATAAAATTCTACACTGTCTTTAAATATCTAACAGTTGTCCAGTGATTAACATTTAACTTATGATTATATTATGTAGCTTTTTGTAGGTTGTAAAAATTCATAAATTTGGTGAATATGCTGTAAATGTTAACCAAATAATACAGTGTATGTTAAGTATTTGCTAAAAATCCAAATGTAAAAGATCTGTTTGTGCAAATAAACTTCCATTCTTCTTGGAAATATATGTAATGACACAAATTACATCTTATATATATGTTCTCATTAATGCCCCAGGTGGTGGAATACTCAGTCGTCCCAATACTTTTGTCCATGTAGAATGTACTGGTTAGCTATCCGTTGTCTCTCCACAGCGCCTCTTGTTGGTGTGGATCTTCTATGAGCTTCATGGCGCCTGAAGCTCTTCTGAAATTCTCGCTGCTGAACTTCTCACCCCGGGGCTGGTTTTCACGGCTGCAGCCATGTAAGTACTGAGTATAACCATTGGATTTAGTGTATTCCGAGGTCGTGTCTGTAACATACAAAACATTGGGAACGGAAATGTATGTTAACATTTATTTTCCAGTACGAAATGATTTCCTGGAATACATTTACACTGTTCTGAATACGATAGCGACTGTATGGATGCCTTTCAATGCGAAGAAACTCGTTTTGCAGCGACACTGTGATTGTTATCTCACATAAAATTTTCAATTAAAACCCAAAGTGTTTTTACTATTATATTTAACTAGTAACTATTATATTTAACTAGTAACTATCATATTTGACTAATTTACTACTATCGAAAACTGTTTAATCATCAAAAAGGACTCGACATTATTTTTTTACCTCAACTTTTTCAATAATTTAACATAGGCTATATTTCTCTGTTTTTTCAGGACCTTAAAACAAACGCTAACAGTTGTGTTGCTGGCTGTTTCAATCGGTGTCTATCTCTTGCCCTCCCCCATTGATCCTGAACCGTTTGTGTAAGTCAAATATGTAAATATCTTATAGTTTCCATTTTTTCAATTGTTTTGTTTCACCAAGGCTCACTGATAGTAATGTATGTGATTCTGTATACTAATAACAGTCAATGTTAATTTTACTGACCATATTCTATTTAAATGGGATCTCTTAGAATGAAAGACACTGATTTTAGGCACTGTATCTTTAAGAGTGAATGCAAATATGCACTGTTCTGATTAGCTGCCCCAGTTCTTGCTTAAACACTCTTTATAATTTGTAGGCAGTGGGGCTGTATTTATAAGCATTAGTTTTAGTAGAATTGCTACACAAGTTCATTTGAAACATTCAGTTTTTGGCACAGTACCTTAGCAGATAATCTCTCTTCTGATTGACATCCTTGTTCAAAATGTTGTTCTTGCAGAAACGTGTGGGTAGGTGCATCTGAATCTAAATGTATTAGTCTTAGTTACATTGCAAAAAACTTTGTAACACATTTGTTTTATTTCACTGAAGTTGAAGGACTTTTCATTTAAAATTAGCAGAAAAAAAAAAAAACCTTAAGATAAAATATATATTTTAAAGTTTTTAACATTTTCTTCTGCTCTGCTCTCACATGCTTTAGATTTGAAGGACCGCCTCCAGCCCTGGAGGGTCCTTTGGCGGTCAACACGAGGCTGCAAAGAGGCCGAAGGCTGTTTGCTGGACAGCTCAAAGGTCCAGAGTCCTTCACTGCAGACCAGAACGGTAATTGCTTTGGGGGGTTGTGTGCAAGCACCTGTGTGTTTGTGAGTGTATTTGATACAACACCAAGCATAGAACTGTAATATCTGATACCAAAATGAATTTAAGGCTTATCACACTTTTTTACACCCATCATTGAATGTTTTTAATCTATATTAGCGTAAATCAGATAAACTACAAACCAGGACAACCCGGCCTTATTCAGCACATTCTGGTGGATAGATTAGAGTGGAATTCCACTGATTTTGCAAAATGTTTGCTTGCTTCACACCTGACATGTCAACAATATAATTAAGAAAGATCTGATGTGAAATTGCCCATTGTAGAGAAACATACCAGATTGCATTGTTTTTACATTAGTGTTTATAAGGACCAGGCGTGGTTAGGTCTATGAATATATATATAGTTCCCTTTAAAGCATCTTTTTACACCAAACCACTCTAAATGACTTTGTTAAATTGATTGAATAATGTAATTATGTCTAAAACTGGATGGAATTTCCCTTGAAACATCAGATAGGGACACAAATTAGAGCTAACATTTGTCACGGTGTTCAGAACAGAAAATCTGATTACCACACTTGGACAGAATCCAAGTAAACGGAATAATATTTAAAATAAGATAATTGAACGTTTTGCATTCTTAGTATAGTGAAAACTTTAGATGCATTATCAAACACTTCTCTCTTTTGTCAGGTAATATATACACTGGCACTGTTGATGGGAAGCTTTGGAGGATCACAAATGAAACCCTCACATTCATCACACAGATGGGCGAGAATCTTCCAGAATGTGGTGAGAATTCTCACTTTCGCTCAGCACTGGAGACACATAAACCTCACTGCTCTTCATTTAGATGAAGACTTCACATTAAAACAATTTCACTCCAAGCCTAGGGTGTAGGATTGTGTTTAGTGGGCCTTTTGTGTGGTGAACTCCTCCTTTTGTTTACCGAGTGTGTCTCTTGGATCCAGCATAAAGAAACATTAACTGAACGTGTGTGTTTAAAACAGCCCTTTTGTCCTCCTGCCAAAGTGCATTAGACACGGCTGTGTGATTCACAAAGATTCGCTTGTTGTTTGAAAGTCTTGGCTGTTCAGAGAAGACTTCTATGGAGGTGCCTTTACTACAGCTTAAAGGAACCCTTCAGCACTTTTCAACCTAATTTCTATTGGTCACATTTGTATCATAAGGTAGATTACCTCTGGCATTGTCTTAGCTTTGTCTTCCTTAGACTCAAAATGCATTTAAAGTAGAAACCAAAGGGCAGTTTCTTCTGCTGCACAAATTGTTAAACTGTAAAAGAAGTTTGATGTAAGATGTGATATTATAGAGAAATTCACAAAGTTGTGATAAGAACCAGGTATCAAAGTATTAAATGCCTCTAAAAGCCACAGAGAAAACATTTTGTGACATGGTTGTGAGCACACTTCCCGGTGTTTAACACACCGTGTTACAGTATTTTCAGGAAGAACTATTTCTGTCTTGATCCTCGAGCTATTCAGAATATATGAAAAAATGAGAAAATGGCCTGCAAATGCATTTAAGTTGCATTTTGTTTGTTCTTGTTTTGTTTCTTGTTTGGTTAGATCAGAATGTCTTTTATATAATATCATGTTTTTATATCAGATCAGAATTTGATCCTGGTTGGACTTACTCTGTATTTGTGGATTAGGTCAAATTGTTTTTTTTATTTAGGCCTGATGAAATGAAGTTCTGCCCTTATGTAAAACATTCGAATAAATAATGTTGTGCATTCGGATTTGGAAGTTTCCACACACAGAACATACATTGAAAACACTCTTCTTTTAATTTCATTTACAGTAATAAAACTACGGGGTTTTAAGAGGAACAAAGGGGCGGTCTGTGCGTTCTGGAACAGAACGGCTATCAGATGAACGGCGGGCCATTTATTTTGCCCTGAAAACCGTTCGGCTCGCCAGTGCGCTGTCCCACGAATACCCAGACATTTAATTGTCACATGCATCCCCAGGAGACATTTCCAATGAACGGTCACTGGCAATTTCAGCCCCTGTAGATCACGAAGTTATACGCCGGAAACCGTGAGAGTCAGAGCACATCCACCTCTAAAATCCCAGCGCTGTATGGAAATGTAGCTGGATTTACTTTCATTTTTATGTTACAAAATTAGTACATTTTCCTTAATAATTTAGAAGTAAAATGCATATAAAGACATATTGCCATGAATATATATATATATATATCTGTGTGTGTGTGTGTGTGTGTGTGTGTGTGTGTGTGTGTGTGTGTGTGTGTGTGTATATGTATATACACAGTATCTCACAAAAGTGAGTACACCCTTCACATTTTTGTAAATATTTTATTATATCTTTTCAAGGGACAACGCTAAAGATATGAAAAACTGATCGAATGTAAAGTAATCAGTGTACAGCTTGTATAATGATGTAAAGTTGATGTCCCCTCAAAATAAATTAAAACCCAGACATTAATGTCTGAACTGCTGGCAACACAAGTGAGTACACCCCTAAATGAAAATGTTCAAATTGTGCCCAAGTAGCCCTTTTCCCTTCCCGTTGTCATGTCGCTCGTTAGTGTTACAAGGTCTCAGGTGTCCTTGGGCAAATTTGGTGTTATCGCTCTCATACTGGTCACTAGACGTTTAACATGGCACCTCATGGCAAAGAGTTCTCTGATGATCTGAAAGAAAGAAATATTGCTCTAAACAAAGATGGCCAAGGCTATAAGAAGATTGCTAACACCCTGAAACTGAGCTGCAACACGGTGGCTAAGACCATACAGCGTTTTAAAAGGACAGGTTCCACTCAGAACAGGCCCCGCCATAGTAGACCAAAGAAGTTGAGTACACGTGCTCAGTGTCATGTCCAGAGGTTGGCTTTTGAAAATAAACGTGTGAGTGCTGCGAGCATTGCTGCAGAGGTTGAAGGGATGGGGAGCTAGCCTGTCGGGGCTCAAACCATATGCCGCACTACATCAAATTGGTCTGCATGGTTGTCGTACCATTAGAAAGCCTCTTCTAAAGATGGTGCACAAGAAATCCCGCAAACAGTTTGCTGAAGACAAGCAGACTAAGGACATGGAAAACTGGAACCAGATCCTGAGGTCTGATGAGACCAAGATAAACTTAATTGGTTCAGATGGTGTGAAACCTGTGTGGCAGTGACCAATTGAGGAGAAAATAGACAGATGTGTCTTGCCTACAGTAAAGCATGGTGGTGGGAGAGTCATGGTTTGGGGCTGTATGATTGCTGCCGGCACTGGGGAACTACAGGTCACTAAGGGAACCATGAATGCCAACATGTACTGTGCCATAATGAAGAAGAGCATGATCCCCTGCCTTCGGAAACTGGGCCGTAGAGCAGGATTCCAACATGATAATGACCCCAAACACACTTCCAAGACAGCCACTGCCTTGCTGAAGAAACTGAGGGTAAAGGTGCTGGATTGGCCAAGCATGTCTACAGACCTAAACTTTATTGAGCATGTCTAACATCCACCAGCTTCGTGAAGTGATCAAGGAGGAGTGGAAGAGGGTTGCCGTGGCAACCAGTGAAGCTCTAGTGAACTACATGCCCAAGAGAGTTAAGGCAATGCTGGAAAATAATGGTGGCCACACAAAATATTGACACTGGGCACAGTTTGAACATTTTCATTTAGGGGTGTACTCA
>JBBKCR010000122.1:21227826-21250161 GCA_037577295.1 Ladigesia roloffi | reverse complement strand
TACTGACCTCTGCCATCATTTTAAGTGGGAGAACTTGCACAATCGGTGGCTGACTAAATACTTTTTTCCCCACTGTATGTGTATATGTATATATGTGTATATGTGTATATATATGTACTGATTGTCTTAAGAACCTCTGCAGGTACAAGCATGGACTATGAGCCTGTTTGTGGTCGTCCTCATGGGCTGCGTCTGGATGGGCAGGGACATCTCATAGTGGCTGACTCCTACCTCGGCCTGTTTAAGGTCAACCCCTGGACAGGAGAGAAGACCCTGCTGCATTCCAGCAAAGAAGGTGCTTAAGCTTTAATACATAACTTTAAAGGCAACAGGGCCCTGTCTGCACCTGGAGTTAACATGTGTCCCGAACGATTACCACAAGATGCATATCAGTGCCAGGTGTGAACAAGGCATGAGGATTTTCTAATTTATCTGTTCAAGAAGGTTTCAGATATTTAAAACGTATTGTTGCTATCAGATTAAAACCTTGTCTCTGGAAAACGTAACTTTGCAGAATAAATGGCTTTTCTAATGCAAGTTTCAGCTTGATTTAAAGTAGCATTTATATTTGATTTGATTTATGATTTAAGTAAGTTTGGACCATTTCTACTGCTCTTCCACTATTACATTTTTACCCAGTGTAAAAGATACCTGGTATTTCTAAATTGGGTTTAAATGTGAAAAAAAAGTACAGAATCGAGATACAAAGTCATTTTCCAAGAATGATCTTATGTAGGTTTTACTCAGCGTAAAATACAATGTGGTCCATGTAATGATTAGTTTATAAAATAATTTCGTCTTTTCAAACTTGACCCTCATAACAAATCAGAAGTACTGTGATTGTAACCTGATTTGTTAATTTGGCCCAGCAATAACTTTTACATATACATTTTTCAAGGAGCTGATGGGATTCCCTTTGGCTTTCTGAATGGACTGGAGATTTCTAAAAATGGAACAGTGTTCTTTACGGACTCCAGCAGCAGATGGGGCAGACGGCATGTTCGTTATGAGGTCAGTGTGAGAGCAGGCCAGGTTTCCGAATTCGGAGCCAAATCACGGTCAGGGTCTCCTTCCTTGGGCTTCCCTTGACAGTTATATTGGCTTCATAGATAGAAAAGCTTTTGGACTCTTTGTCCTTTTTATTGCACAAACTAACATAAACACGCATTTAGGCCACGTCCACACCATGGGGACACTGCACTTTTCATGGATTTGCACTACACAGTTCCCTCTATTGTCTTAAAACCAAAAGCTTCCAAGAAGCAAAAGGTTGCAATGAGGACCTTTTGTCTCCAGAACTACAGAGACCCAATGGGATCCCTATAAAATGTATGTCTGTGTGCAGCAGACATTTTGGGTTAGAATACCATGTAATTTAATTTTTATATTTGTTGTTAAGTCGTTTGAGTGTTTACTGAGTATGTTATTGATTCCAATTTCCCATGTACATTAATCTAGTCTTTTAAATTACTAGCTTTTACAGTGGTGACAGGTACAGTGACTTGCTGTGGCTTGGTTAGCCAGTTAACAAAATACTAAACCTGTAGTCTGCAGAGTCTAAATGGCTTCTCTTCACCTGTTAGTCACTTTACAAAGCCTTTTTGAAAATACCTACAGTGAAGAACGTTATATAATTAGGGTTTTACACTCACATTTTGCTTCCAGCTGCTTTTGTTTATTCATTTAATAAGAAAAAATAGGTTGCCAAAAGTCTAGAGTGTTAATTTTATGTAATAGTACAGTTTTACCTGAACATTTTGGACTATGTGCCCAATGGGTTTGCCTTCTCCGCTGAGGAGGACTTTTTGCTGCTGGCTGAGACCAGCATTGGCCGCATCAGCAGGTTATTATGGGTACGTAGACACTTTGCATGTCGAAGCTTTTGAAACGCGAATAAATAATTATGGATGGCAAGATGACTATTTCATACATTTTAGATTCGGTTTTATTTTGAGGTGGAAAAGGGTCACCTGATGGAATCCAACCAATTTGAGTTCATATATCTGGATTAGAATCAGAAAATATTACTGCTGAGTATTTATAATTACATAATTATATTTATCCCGCAAATGTGCTGAAATAGGCAGATTTTCACATTTGATGTTATACATGACATATTGTACTCCGTCTTATTGCCACTGTTTTACTGGACATATGAAGACAGACAGACTAATCTATCTGAGGCAACAGCACCCACCTGTGGTTAAAAATGAGAACTACACTTGGAAAGACATACCTTGTATTGTTATTTTCAACATTATTGTTATATTTTTGGTTGCTTATATCACTCAACTTTTCAATAGCTTGTTTTTTGGTTTAGCAGTGCCACCGTCTGATTAATAATAAGAATTACAAATACTGCATTTGAAAAGATAGTGGTCAGTTTTGTTTCTCATCCCGCGAGTTTACGCAAATCCATCTTTACATTATTTTGATTTTCAGTGATATTGTTCTCATATTTATTTTTTTATCGAGTGTAGGAAAAATGGTCAGTGTATGTATGAATTCTGTATTTTGAGTATGAATACTGTAATTATGAACACTGTTCTGTAATAAGTAAGTATTTCTACAACGAAGTCTTCTTTATTCATACCCAGTCTAAAGGCACATTATCTCCTGTAGGTGCTAGAGACCAATCACCTGGGCCGACTCCTGTCTTACAATCCTGACTCAGGACGCGTTCAGACCCTGCTGGACTCTCTCTATATGCCCAATGGGTTTGCCTTCTCCGCTGAGGAGGACTTTTTGCTGCTGGCTGAGACCAGCATTGGCCGCATCAGCAGGTAATTATGGGTATATAGACAGTTTGCATGTCGAAGCATTTGAAAAGCGAATAAATAATAATAGCTTTAGGCTGACTCAGTTTTTTGGCTGCTTTATTGTTCAAGGGAAATTCTAATAGTTTTAATCAAACTGATCTAAACAAGGTATTTCAGGTTTGATCCTAAATGTTCCATTCTACAGAATGTTTTTAAACACTTTACCTGATGCCTGAAATATTTTACATTAGTGAATAGCAGATATTTTTTAATGCATTAACTGTTAAAAATGTATGCAAGGTAACGTGGGGTAAAATAGTCCCCAAGTTTTAAAGATGACATGTATCACATGGAAAGACTCAGAAGGCGTGTAGGATTACTGGACGTGTAGGATTACTGGACGTGTAGGATTACTGGTTGTTGGGGATTGTAAATAAAATGGCACCTACATTGTAAACATTGTGGTCTATGGCTCCAAACACCATCTATGGATACGTATCTCTACAATTCAATACTGAATGACATCTCAGTGGCTAAATTCTGCAGAAATGTTAAAGAATCTATTTGTTTAATTCGTCTTTTACAATAAGATTCTTCTGGGCCCACATTTTAAAATGACCAGCCGTAATTAAAACTACCTGCCTAAAACTACCTGCCTCCACAAGACATGTGAAGGTGTCCTTTTGGATCTTCACTGTTATGATGGCTACAGAGATACTGATAATTTGGAGATCAGGTCAATATATTTTGAACTTTACTTTTGAATGTTACTCAGATCTTATATGAAAATGTTTTGCTGTTCCTAAACAGTTCCTAAATTGCCATTTAGAAACCGTTGCCAGGAAGGGGTGAACTTAGTTTTTAACTTGGGGGTGCGTGTCAGAGTAACAGCCACATGTAGTTCCAGCAGAACATTGCCCAGGGTATCACGCTGCCTCTGCTTGCTTACCCTCTTCCCATAGCGCATCCTGGTGCCACCTCTTCCTCAGATACATGCCCAGTCGTCCATATGATGTAAAAGAAAATGTATCAGACCAGGCCACATTCTTTCATTGCTCCATGGCTCAATTAGGATGCTCACATGACTATTGTCGTCTCTTTTAGGGACAGAGGTCAGCATGGTCACTCTGAATGGTCTTGGAAAAATAACTTTCTGTCATAACCAGAATGAATAGTTTCAGCAATTTGCACTACAGTAGCTCTTCTGTGGGATCAGAATAGGTCCTGACTGCTGTGTAGAACTTTACTCCTGCTCTTTTTTACCACTTTTGACACAATCATAACTAACTGTTCACATTCTGCTAATATGTCCAATCTGTTATAATTGACAGGAGCTGTTATAATTAGATTATTAACATTGATCGCCTCCCTCTGGTTTTAATGTTGTGGCGGATTGATCCATATACATTAGTTTTTATAGGGCTTTATTTTAAGATGTAGCTGAAGTGCTCCACCTCTGATTGTGAATTTATTTTACCATTAAATTATCCTTTATTCTTCTCTCTGAGGTTCTGGCTGAAAGGACCCAAAGCTGGAACAAAGGAAACAGTCCAGAACAACATGGTCGGCTATCCAGACAACATCCGGGTCAGTGACCGTGGCACATTCCTGGTGGGCATCAACACTGTGCGCTTCCGCGGCCGACTTTTACCTCCTATCCTGGATCTGCTGGGACCCTACCCTGCACTCAAGCGCTTCGTGGTCAAGGTCAGCAAGGTCTTTTGTGATAATATCCCCCTTATTTTGTAGAAGGTAAATAGAGGTATTTGCTTGTATTTCAATGATTAAAAATGATTTACTTCAGGCTGTAAAAATATCAAATAATGATGCATCTAGAATAATGATGAAAAGAGCTGTAGGAAATACTGTAATAGTTACTGAGACATTTATGTAACATTGAGTATGAAGTTATCATAGAACTCCAGAATGATATTAGGCATGAGGTCATTAAATCTAAGTGCAGATACCTTGACAGAAAATAGCTACAAAATTAATGATATTGTGTAACTCTTCATTCACAAAATTATTTACTCAGGCAAATTCTTCATTTTAGGGTGCAAAACTTTGTTACCCAGTAGGTTACATCTTTAGTACATTTTCTTAGAGAACACAATTGTGCCATATTTGGCTGCAGTTATAGTTATTTAAGGCACATTTACATTGTTGTCACTTTGGAAATTCTTTCTGTGGTTGGCTGAAGCTAGCATTCAGCATATGCTCAAACATGTTTGAGGCTTTTGAAATAGAACATGAATTCGCCGCCTGAAAAAAACAAAAAAATTCCCAATATTGTTTTCTGCTTCCGCATAGAACATACCAGGCTACCCGAGAAGTGTATATTATAAGCATTTCATTGTTCACATAAAAGTTTGTCACAATTTGTTACAATCAATTCACAAATAAGTTTATTAATATGACACCATTGGTGTTCTGCTTATAATGTGTGTGGTGGCTTTTTAGTCCTAGTGTTCTTCATCAGATTGTAGTGGGAACTGCACACAGGACGCCCCTTTAATCACTTCAGTGTGTTGCATAGAGGAGAAGATGCACTGGGATATGTGTACTAACAACATACATTTACCTACAAAATACACTATAGGTTTGTGTCTGATAACTAGATTCTGGAATATATTTGAGTTAGGTTGTTCTTGAATGATGAATAAACTACTATAATTTCATTTTTAGGACAGTCTTGTTACATTATGTATCTACCACCTTTAAAAATGTGAGTTCCTGGAGATTACATTTATTCCACCTCCATTCTCACCATCTACAGCTGTGGTTATCCTTCTGAAAACATTTGGAGTATATTAAACTAGGAAATTGCACAGGCATAAAATAAGTGCAGCCAACTAGTTTTAGCTTATTAAAAACATTATAGTGATGAAGTAATACAGTATTACATGTTCTACACTGAATATTGTATTGTCATTTATATATATTACAGTATGTCTGCTGAAACTGTGTGTGTGTTAGATCGTTCCCCTGGGCTGGTATGATGCCCTGCTGCCTTCCTACGGTCTGCTGCTGGAGCTGGGGCCTGATGGAGAGCTGCTGGACAGCCTGCATGACCCCACGGGCCGCTTGACTTGGGCCATTAGTGACGTGTTCCAGCAGAGAAATTCCTACTACCTGGGCAGCACTGACCTCCCGTTTCTGGCAGTTCTGGAGCAGTGGAGTTGATGGCCTGCTGCTGAATGTGGAATGTTAGTCTGGTTTTTAAATCAGTTAAAAAGTTTTTCTTGACATGTGTGACCAAACAAACCATTTTTTAATTTTGGGAGTCAGTGAGGTATTACCTACTATTATACACGAGCAGCTAGAGAAAATGCACTGGTATGTATAATAATGGCAACTAGAATAGCAATAATGGCACTGATATGTATGTTGGCCTGTGATTCTTTACTATGAGGCCAAATTAACTGTAGGCTTTAGGACCCAGAGAAGGTAAAGAATGCTAGTCAGACCTTACCCTAGAAACCAGTTGGTATTTTTACAAAGTGCTGCCCCCTCCTGAGAAACTTCAATATTTGTGCCTGTACTGTTGACTTAGTGTAACTGATGGTAGTTTTATTGTGATTCATGCGCTCTACTCATTGAAAGACATGAAAAAATAAAGCACTGACACATAGCAACTTTACTCTCTGAATGTATTTGAGCTGCCCAAGTGATAAACATGGTGTACTGCTTAATCAAATTTGATGAGCACATTCATTTATGGGACAGAAATGAACTGATTTTCTCACATTTTCTAAATATGTCATGCCCTTGGCACATTACAATTTGTCAATAGTTTTTACAGCTTACTTAGGAACATTTTTTTTACTGAGGCAAATAAATCATAATGCCAAATGGGTTCATATTGGTTTTATTGTTCAAACACAAGTCATAAATGTATACATGAACTATGGCACAAAAAAAAAATACACCCACAAAGAAATGCTAGAACTAAGTGCAAAATGAAACACTGGAGAGTTTCATCACAGATTGGAAAGTGCCTCAGTGTAAGGAAATGACTTTTGTTTCTTATTTTATGTATGTGTGAACATAAATGATTCCTAATGCTTTTACACAAACTAAAGGCAACCAAAACTAAAGTCATAATGCACATTTTAAGTCACTGCAGCATGTTGATCACCGCAGTCATGCTGGAGTTTTCAACATGTAGCAGTCCAGAGTGGAAAACTCCCTCATTTCGAGAGGCTGCTGTACCTTGCTTTAATAAGCAGAGCAGTACAGACTCATACACCCCGTTTCCCTCATAGTAAAATAGTCATTTCTCATAATACAAATAGTCATTCACATTGTTTTGAGAGTAAGTGGACAAAAATAAAATTATGAACATGTTTGCTTATTTTATGCCCTAGTGCTTTACTGCAGTCCCCACAACTGAAAGGGTTGTATGTAATTCTGCTAGGTGATGTGTCTCGTTCCATGGACTGTCCTGCTAATCAGCAGGTGTGCAGCTGTTTTAAAAGGGACCAGGGGGCCACTGGTCAAAAGGGGGCCTCTTGCAGTAACATGTACTTGGGTCTGTAGCGTATTCAACCTAGAACATTTTGTCTGTCTGGCTACTTATTTCATTTGTCATGAAGAATAGTAATTAATAGTATTAGCTCTTAGGATCATCACTGCTCTTAAAAAATAAAGGTTCCTAAATGGTTCTTGGCTCAGACATGTGGTTCTCAGTAAAACCTTTACATTATGTGGTCTTTAAATGTACTGATTTGTTAAAAAAAAAGAAACCCATCTGCTTTACAAAACTGTTTTCAATTAAAAGTTCTTTAGGGTATAAAAAGTGCTTCTTTTATGAAATCACTCCAAAATACCCTTTTTGGTACATTTATTTCTAAGAGTGTATAGCATCAGTATGGTTAAAAGATTCAGTCATTTAAACTTTGGTTTCCACCACCTACTGCAAAACCACATGCCAAAATGGTCAACAAGTTCTTTGATCACAATCTGAATAGAAAGTTAAAACTGAATTTTCTTGGACATTTTTTGAATGAAATATTTGGAATTGAATCCTAAAACAAACCAAGGATGGACCATATACTGATATGCAGATGAATCAAGAAAAGTGTTAGCTGAATTTCTTTTTTATAAAAATAAAATAAAATCTGATCAATGAAAACAGTCCAAAGATCTCATTCCTACCTACCTCACCTACATTTGGATTAAGATGTTAATTTTTAAAATGCAAAATTCAATATTAGCAAAAACACTGGGGAGAAAAACAAAAATGAGAGTCATCCTGTGTCAGAAAGGGCAGCTGGCCAAGAAGTCTTGTGCTGAAACAGGCAGACGAGAATGTGGTTAAAGTGGCGTAGCGTTCTACTCCCTTAAAACTCTCGTGACCTCTCATGACCTCAATCTTTGAGACTGTGAACAGGCTAGCATGTCCTTGAGGGAATGACCAGGACACAAAGGCAACAGCAGGACAGGCTTTTAGTGCCTGTTCTCACTTT
Organism: Ladigesia roloffi; assembly: GCA_037577295.1. Taxonomy (NCBI): domain Eukaryota; kingdom Metazoa; phylum Chordata; class Actinopteri; order Characiformes; family Alestidae; genus Ladigesia; species Ladigesia roloffi. Next base: position 21,241,934 of record JBBKCR010000122.1, on the reverse strand, counting down.
ACTTTAGCGTCTGCCGCAGTCTGCTTACGTGAGGATTGAAGCTGCTGAACATCAGGCGTGGGTCAAACTTAAACCTGGAATTAAAATTAGAGACCATTTAATAAGACACACAAGCATATCAACCATGGCTTAGGTGCAAAACACAAACACCATTTACAAATCCATAAGACCACACAATATATTGTTAGTTCATTGATCATGATTAGTCTTTGCCATATTGGAATGTTATTTTTTTCCCCCAGTATACTCCCCAGTTTAGCTATTGCCAGCTCCTAATGATGGGGCCAAGTGTCTTGACTGTTATTGTGCTAAAATGTGATACTAATCTTTGCTTTGAACAGATTACAGAGCTCATAAAAGGGTATCATGCTGTATTACTTAAGATGTAAAGAAGCACAAACCGTGAGTCATAGACCCCAGGTGTTCTGCAGGACTGTCCTGAGCAGGACTGCAGCATCATCAGACGATGGTTCATCCTCTCCAGGACCTCCTGGTCGATGGTCTTGGCAATATTCGTGAGCTGGAATGGGTCTGCCGTCAGATTATAGACCTCCACAAACACCTACAGGTAGGACAGGTGGTGAAAAATGGAAATTGCCTGCACACGACTGATGTCAAAACCTCAGAATTCAGTCTTGATATTTATTTTCACCTCATTATCGTCAAACTCGCAGTACTGCAGGTTCGCAGCTTGGGACACTGTGCGAACACAGGCATAGGTGTTGTTAAAGGAGTCCTCACACACACAGTCAGGGAAACACTCCTGAGGAGAGAGGATATGATAGTTAAATGGTGGTCTATTAAGCAAGTTGAAGAGCCACACACACAAAGAAGAAAAAACTTTTTACTCCCATATCAGCATTTCTAAAAGATTATTCAGTTCAAATATCTATTATTTTGAAATAATGAATGAAAAACAGAAGCTAGAAGAAAAGATACTGTTTCCACTGGGAAAAAAAGATAGTTTCCACTTAGTTTTAGTAATTCACCATAACATATAAAATGACATACACACATGCAATATTAGATACTTGTGTCTTCACATTTTTTAATAATTTTTTTTTTCTGAATATACCATTCTTGTCTTGTCCAATCATCCAATTCTTATCTTTTCGAAATATCCAGTTAAGTATATAAACAGTAAAATTGCCTTACTTAAAGTTGTTATTTAGTCATTCCTAAAACACACAGAGAGTAAGATTTCCTTACTGAGACTCCTGGGCCCAGGATGGGACAGGCTGGGTCTGAAACATTGTGTCCTTCTCCCTCATACTCAACTAGAAAATCTGTTCTCCATGTGCTGCTGTTTGCCTTCCCATTCTGTAACACATACATGCGCGCACAAACACACATACAGAGATGGATTACATGCATGCAGCTGTTTGCTGCTGAAGGGCATGGGAAGCAAAACAAAGTCATCACCATTACAGATTAATGGCATTAACGTGTCTTGGAGGTCCACTGCTACATACCAAAATTGGCAGGAAGGACATCCCATCCATCTGGGTCTTATTAACGTCATAGCCTGCCATGTCCAGGATAGTTGGACCCAAATCTATGTTAGCCACAAGTAACTGGAGAAGGAAATCAACAAGGCCAGTACACGAGTACAAAATCAATAATGAATCAACAATCAATAAACAATGCTATATACTGGGATTCCTGAAAGCTGATGTGCATTACCGGGCTGGTTTGGTTGGGCTTGATGTTGGGCCCTCGTACCAGCAGTGGCACCCTGATATCAAACTCATACAGCTGCCTCTTGTCCATGGGAAGAGAGAATTGGCCTGAGAGGAACAGGAGAAGGCAAAATTAACCACAAACAGATAAGAGTCAGTTACGCTGATGACACTGAACTTGATCTGAATGTACCTGTATGGTAGCCATTGTCAGAGGTGAAAATGATGTAGGTATTCTCCAGCTCTCCCCGAACCTCCAGTTTCTTCACCACCTTTTCTACCAGGTCATCTACAGACAGGAGAGTGCGCCACCTACGGAAACAGAATCCATGTTCAGCCAACATTTCTGTTACTCATTACACAAAAGGCTGATACAGAACATGGTGTGTGCTGCCACTGATCTTATTTTACTTCACTAATTTTCGAACATTAGAATAAATATTATAGTTTAAATTATATAAGATAATTAGTGCCGTCAAGCGATTAAAATTTTTGTATCTAATTAATGACATTGTGGCGATTAATTAATCGCACATACATACAGACTTACAAGAAGAAGATTTGACCCTTTATTATTGAATACAAGCCTATAACTTAGGCTTCAATGGTCATGACATTTTTATCACTGACTGAACCAAACCTAGGAATTAGGTTACAGTATATGACAGTTGTAAACTTTGATAAACTACGTCTCCCAGCTCTCTCTCAACACACACACTATGGCCGGTGCTGAGACGCCGCCCCTCTGGAGGTCTGGATGGAGAGAGCTAATGTGGCTAATTCCAGCCCAATTTTCACCCTCTCCTGCTGCCTCTAGCTCGACAAAACCTCTTCTACAGACAGTACAACCAAGTTCACCACTGCCACACAATTTCTCAATGGGCAAAGTGTTGAAATAAACATGTGTTTTTGCTTCGTGTTCACTCTCTCCTTGCATGGCCATGCAGCTGCGCTCCAAAGTTGAACCGGGAGATGCGCGAGCATCTATTCCCAAAAAACTATTCCCCTTCAGAGTCAGAATCGGCAAAAACATTCACAAGACATAACAAGACATTATTTATTAGCCATTTTGGCATTTTTTTCTTCCCAATCTCACTGAACTGAACTGCGCGCTCTGGCTGCTCACGCAGCAGTGATCTGGGACTCTGATCTCCTGCTGGTTCCTCAAAACTTTGAATGGGAAGATGACTGTTAATTGTGTTAAAAATATTAACGCGTTATTTTTTTCTGTGATCCATTAATCTAACTACCGCGTTAAATTCCCAGCCCTAAAGATAATATATTTGAAAACCATGTTAAATGAAAATGTACAAATAAAAATCTAAAGAAAAAACAAAAAAAGTGTACAGATTTTAAGTGTCTGTATTCCAATTCTGTGTAAATAGTCTCTACAGTTTATATAGATTTAATAATTTTATAATTATAAAAAAAATTAATAATCATTTAATAAAAATAAAAATTAAGGAATAAAATCATGGTAAAATTTAGGATTACAAAAAATAGGTGTAATGTCAGATTCATACTAATATTATGCAGATTACCTTTTTCTGTAAGCGTTGTCTAGGAACTCCAAAGAGGAGTTGGTCATTGGAGTTTTGGCTTGTCGAATTAGCCAGTGTTTGTCCTAAAACAAAAGTGTATTTGGTCAAAATGCGTTGAGGAATCAGAATCAGAATCAGATTACAGTCTAGAAGCAGTTGGCTACCTTGCCATGGATGTTAAAGTTGGGATCTCTTGGGGCTTTGACTTTAGAAAACTGTCCCTCGTATTGCGGAGCAGCCGTCCAGGGAGAGTGAGGGGCCGGTGTAGACACCATCATGAAGAATGGCCTGTAGTTAGACTTGTACTGAAGGAAGTCTATAGAGATGTTGGCCTGGCACAGAGTGGAACAAGATTAAGAAAGAATATTTCAGGGTTTAAAAACATTTAAATATCTAAGTATATATAAATATGCACATATAAGTGCACTTACCAGGACATCAGTCAGGTAATCCTCACTATAGTTCTGTCCATGCCTCTGAGCTTTGCCATTGACTGATAAGGTGTAGTTGTAGTACTTTGAGTTTTTCTCCTGCAGAAGGCCATAAAAGAGAGATTTAGCTTTAAACCTGATTTAATCTACACATACGCACATATGAAAGATGCTGTCCTGCTCATCCTATATTTGAATAGTCAGTGGTTCACATCCTCAGAAATTAGCATGAGGTGCAACACCGACAGTGGGGGCAGTACCCAGAGGTTGAATTAACTCCCTAATGCAATCAGATCTATGGAATCCCTGGCCGTCTTCTAGCATCGTTTGAAGACCCACCTCCTCCAAAGAATCTTGGTGACTAACCAGTCCTCTTACTTCTACATCATTTCCTATATTTTTCAAAGAACAAAAAACCTAAGACACGTACCCTCAGCTGTTTGCCTTATATGTATATTAACCTCTCACTTTTTTCTTTTTGACAGGATTTGTAAATAACAGGTGTGTAAATAAGCTAGCATGTAGACTACTTGAGCACTGATGACCGTCGCTCTGGATAAGAGCATCTGTTAAATGCCATAACTTATGTGTGCCACAGCATGTTACTATATTTACAATGTGGAATTATATAGCAGCCAATTATTAAATTAATGTATGAGTGGTTTGGCCTCTTAGCATTAGCCAAACAGCTACCTAATCAGCCAAGTTCTATCAGTTCTGTAAGTTCCCTCACTTAAACAAAAACAGGTTCTGCTTACTGTACACTCGGTAGTCCATGCAAGAAGCAAAACAGTCAAAGATTACTCCATTCACAGTGATTGATTGTAGTGACTTAGTCTATTAGCATCAACTAACTGGGTGATCGCAATTTACAGTCACATTGCTTAATAGAAACCTGCTCCAAGATTTAACCCAGACTCCCACCCTCTTTCACTGCTGGACAGATTAATTTTTTAACCACAATATTAAACTTCATTAATATTGCTTTCAAGGAAAGACCAAGGTCATTCTTAATTCATTTCCCAGAAGAAACCTGAAAGCAGGTTGATAACCATGGAGCTAGCATTCAGGCTAATCCCACAGCCAGGAAACCCACTGTGAGCCTACCAAGGCAACGAATCCCACACCAATCTCTGATCTTTCAGTCAGATGGACGTAATGAGCCTTATTTACTGACACAAGGTCCCCAGTGACCAGATATTTTAAGAAAGTGCAATATTTCTATTCATTATTCTCCAAGTACATTTTCTCAAGTCAAAATGATGTCCTCCCGTTTGCCCTCTGCTCTGAGCTACTGCTATGTAAGCCTATAGATAAACAAAATATTTACGAGCAAGTTAGAAAAGGGCCTGCTGAGAAAACAATGTGTAACAGCAAGCTCAAAACCCTATAGTGTAGAAAGCTTAACACACAAACATTATGCACAAAAAGTTTAAAAACAGTCCAAAACAATATGGGTAGTGTGTAATGAGAATGTGGATATGAAGCTAATATCCTTACCAGCGCAAACCAGTAATCCCATCCTGGGGGAACATGCTCCACACCACCAGCCTGTTTGCTACCATACTGCAAAAGAAAATTAGGCAAAGACAAAGTAATTTGATCACTACCTCAGAGACAAAAAATCAGGGAAAGGTCACTCAACATAACTTATTATGTAAAGAACAGTGGTCTTACTTAAATTATGTAAAGAGAATAGACATATATTTTGTTAAATGTTAATTGTCAGTGGAACACATATTTTTTGCAATTGCATTGGGATTTATGCAAATGATATACAATACAAATACAACTTTCAACAAGCCACTGCCCTTATTTTTTTGTTTACAGTGCAGTCCCAGGAAGGGGATGGGACAAAAAACATTTTTGGCCAACTAGGAGATAGGGGGAATAAAAAAAAAAGTAATCAAAGGTGGGATGTGTGTGTGTTTTGGGTGCAGGGACCTTCCTTGACCAAAGGATACCGATAGCATGACCAAAAGGGCAGATATTCGTTTTTGATTAATCAAGCTGTGATCCAACAAATGGAAATGCAGTCATCTGTAGTCATGTTACATCCAGGTTTTGCCTGGATGTGAATTTTCTATAAACAGGATTCACTCTATAACACAAGGCCATGAAGCATGCTGCATTTGCAATAACTTACATTGTAACTCATATTTTTCTGCATGTTAACAACATTAATAGTAGCAAACGAGATGTAAAGGTGCCTGTACCTCATTCAGATACTTCCCAGCGAAAAAGGTCTGGTAGTATCCGTATTTCTGCAGCAGTGCCGGGAACGTGGCGGGCTCCTGGCTTTTCTGCCAGGCCTGACTGCTGCAGTTTCCTTCCAGTGTGTTATTGATCACGTGGTGATTGTGGGGATATTTGCCTGTCAAGATGCTGGCTCTACTGGGGCAGCACAAAGGACTGGCAACAAACTGAAGGATAGAGAGAGACAAGCGTGTTAGAGGAGTCAGGAGAAGTAAAACCCAGTCCCATGTTGAGTTTATTGCCCATGTTAAGGCTAATATTGGCATGATTAGCTCAGACTAGTTCTTTGGGGTGGAGTTAAAGGGGACAAATGATGAAAACTCACTTTAGTAATAATAGGTCTATGGGCTATACAAAACGTTCATGAAGTTCTTTGCACATAATCACTCACACATAAAAGAAATATCACCTTCATTATTCTAGACAGTTTCAGTCCCACCCACCCCATGCTGCATGAGTACCACATGTGAAAATGGCAAAAATAAGAGGCACTATGCAGCCGTATGTGTGTGTTGTTCTTTGCAACCAACAACACAAAACTTAATGTGTGACCTGCATATGCCAGCATCCAATGTGGGGTCATAAAACCAGCAAGAAAAATGGTGGATCTTCAGCTAATCTATTGGGTGGGGGCTCATCAGATGAGGGGTGGTTCTAAGCAAACTTCCTTATTCTGTCATCAGGATATAGTAGCCGTCCAAATGCTCATAGAAGCATATCATTCAATATTTTTTCATGCTTGGAGTGTTTATAGGATCAGTAGTAACCCAAGTGGAAATACAAAAGGAAGCAAAAAGTGAGTTTTGCAAAGTATGTACCATTTACAACATTGAGAAGTGGGGGGCAAATCAGAAAAATATCACACAAGGTATGGTGCAAAAGTCTCAGGCACCTGTGCAAACTGTTCAAAGACATTCATCTGAGCAGTCGGCCAGAAAACACACAATTTAAGTGTAGAAAAAAGGCAGTCAATCAAGAAAGCATTACACGATATCAAGATTAGTTTTTTTGCAAAAAATACTTGAAATGTTTACAGGCTGGTTAGGACACCCAAATATAATTCAAGATTCCACTTTGATCACTCCAGGCTTTGCATGGATCTGCGGAGCCCCATCGGTAGCTCCTAATTTAATTGAACCAAGTATCAACCTAGCTGAGCTATATGATTCGAACTGCTATGTTCTACTTGGTTTCAATGAGGATAGGTCTGGGAATGACTAAGCAAACACAGACATACATAAAATCACCATTTGCTGTTTTAATATAATATGTATAAATTCTACTTTTAGGTTTTAAAAGCATATACTGCTCAACTAAAAATACAATGGTTGTATGTGTTTAAGGTATTTGCATGGTACTGTATTTTAATCCATTTTACAGCAACACTTTAACAGCTCTGATATGATCTAGAAGTGGGCAAAATTTCACATCATAAAGATGAAAGATTCAATAGGATTTATTTGTCACATACAACGTTACACTAGTACATGTGGTGACACGCGCACCTGAAACATCTATGACACTGTGTAATATAATACAAAGAATCTGAAGTGAAAATTGTGAGCTAAAAGTAATAAAAAAATATACAAAAAATATATTAAATAAACATACTCAACACTCGAGTGCAAAACTGAGTGTCGGGTCAGCTTTGATTTAGTCATGTGTCCATTTGTCACAAGTGAACACATCACAGCCCAGCCCACAGTGAAATTGTTCTCTGTATTGAAACTATTCACCAAGTGAAGCAGCAGGCAGGCCAGAACAAGGCACCCAGGAAGCAATGTGTGGGTACCCCAGTGGTGCCACTAGCAGTCCTGGGATATGAACCCATTCTGATTGCAGGGGCAACTCCCTAACAATCAGGACACCAGCAAGCACGTAGGAAAGAATAAAACTAAAATAAAACAGGATGTGTTCTTGCAGTGCAACATTACCGTGTTTGTAAATGTGATCCCAGCCTCACCGAGGAGTTTTCTCGTCTTGTTTAAGGGGATCTGGGCAATAATGCAAACAAATAAGACTAAAATCAGCCCTACACGAAATTTGTTCATTTGTATATCACATGATCATACACAAAAAGTAAATGTGCTTTACAGTAATAGAATACAAAATAAAACGAAACAGAACAAAATCACAGAATTAATTAAAGGATACATAGGAAATCGATAACAGTAAACTGTCCAATAGAATTGCAAATGTTTAAAAGAAGGCAGAGGAGAACAGAACAGTTTTACAGTAGGTGACTTCAGCACTGATTATAAACAGATGAAAATAGCTCACCATGCCGCCGATGGAGGAGTCCAGATCATCAGTGAGGATCAGGACAATGTTGGGTCTGTGGTTCTGCCTGTGGTTCTGGTTCTCTTCGGCGGCCGAGTTACTTAGCAGAGTGACGCACATTATCGCCAGGCACAGAAACGGCCCGCAGCGCAGACCCAGGGTCGAGCTCATGTTCAGATACGGTTTAAAGCCTCATACGACTGTGTTGTGAGGCTCCGAGGCCAGTCCCGGAGGCGTGAGGCTGATGACCAGTTCAGAGGCCCCCAGCTCTAACCCAAGACCTCTGTTTTGCACGGTCACGTGCTGTTCAGGAACGGAAGTCCCGGTCAGCTGATTCCTGAACCACTCCCTTATTGGACAGATCGGGTACAATAATAATTTATTGATGTTTAGGATTTAGTGAACGTATTTGACAAAGTTTTTATTATCATATATAGTAATTGAATTGCACCACAAACATATAAATAGAAACATACACACAAAGTCGCACACACACACATGCACATACGCATGCACACACTAGAAGGTCCTGTGAGGTCCTGAACATTGATGAACCGAGAGAGAAAGAGAGAGTGGAAGAGAGAGGGATACTGCATGTGTGAATGTGTGTGTCCTGCTTGTGTAAATGCGTGTGTGTGAGTATTTGTATATCCTGCATTGTGTATATTTGCGAGTTTGGTTTGTGGGTGTCTATAAAAAATGTGTGGATGTCTATAAGCAAATCATATATTGTATATGAAATGGTAAAATACATAAATCAATGAATAAAAACCAACAAAGATTGCAAATAACAATAGATATAAACACTACATTATTAAAAAATAAATATAATAAGTAAAAAGAACCAATTTTAGTAATAATAAAAGGTAAAATACGCAACAACAATAGTAACAGAAATAATAAGCAAAAAGAGAAAAAAATGAACACAAACACAAACACAAATAGTAACACGTAGTAATATTAAGAGTAATTAAAGTAAAATAAAAATAAGAGTCATGATTATAAGCTAATAACAGTTCAAATGACATTTTCTTAAGGTTCGTATAATTTAATGAATGGACAGCCCTCCTGGGGACACCTGTGTGTTCTCCAAGTTTTGGTAAAATGGGCTGCACCATTCCCTCCTGTAGGGGGGCGCTTCTGTTGCTGGAAGGAAAGAAAGAGGAGTGGAGTGTGTGAAACTAAAGTAGGAGCTCAAACAGGCTGAAGGAATTACCTACACCCGGAACTCCAGTTCCTTCTTTCACTGGTAAAACAATGTGACGGCAGCAGGACACACCGGCTGGCTCTAAGAGACACGTAGACCAGGTGGAAGAAAGTGAGTTTTAAGGAGAAAGAAAAAATGTCCGGACTGGAGGTTAGCGAAGAGGAGCTGAAAGAAGTTGACATATGTGATCATGAGCTGTGCTGGGAGGAGGAGAGCGGGGTGTTCGAGCTGGCGACGTCTCACAGGTGGGTCTCGGATGACTGTAGGGTCTCCCCTGCTCTGTCTGGTGGGCACTGCCAGTGCGACCCCGAGGACACCGCTCTGAAAAGCCCCCTGTCTGAGTTCTCCGTGCAGCTGAACTCAGGAGACGGGCCGTTCCAGCAGGACCGGAGGGCTTCGTCCATCGTGGACCGGCTGCTGGTGGAGCTGTACGACACTTGCAGCGGCTCCGGCCGGAGGGGGGCGGACAGCTGGGACAGCTCCACCGAGGCGTCCGGCTCAGAGGCGGCCCTGAGCAGGAGCAACACGGGATCCAGCTTTCTGCAGGAGCTCCAGGGTAAACACACTAGGAGACACCAGATGAGCTACCTTAGTCAGAAAGGTGTGTTGGACTTCTCCATATGAAAGACATCACATAAAATAAACTTAAGGTTACTTTATTGTCTTTAGCAGGTGTGAACATGTACACAATGTGATGAGACAACTTTTCTCCATGGACCATGGTGCACCAGAAAAGATTCAACTTTCAACATTCAACAGTGCAAGTTACAATAGACTAGACAATAGACAAATAAACATTGCTTATATATACACACACACATACATATACACAAATCTATTTGTATTTATATAAATGGACAGCGAGAATTGTGTAGTAAAGAGTATTTTTATAGGGCATGTTTGGTTTTCTTGCATATGGTCACAAATATCTGTTCAGCATATTTAACTTTAGGCTGTGGATCAATTCTCTAGCCGATTACTTTTTTATTTCTCCAACCCAACTCGCATAGGGATGTAAATGTGCACCCACTTGGGGGCCCTGAAGACCAGTTTGAGAACTCCTTCCTACCAGTATCTCCACCCTAGTCCAAGAGGCACACTGGCCTGGACATTTTAGTGTGTTTGCTGGCTAAACAAACCCAATTCTGCTCAGTGTGGAGTTGTTAATGAGCAGATTAGTTGGATCAGGTGTGTTAGCAGTTAATGCACATGGCAGGATACCTAGGTTGGGAAACACTGTTGTAGAAGTCTCTCTTTTAGGAATGCATTAATATTAATCACCAGTGCAGATTTCTGTTAGTTTCCAGGTATGTCAATAAATATAGTGAAACTTTGGTCTGACTGGTCACACCTGGATTAGCATTGCAGGATCATTTTCCATTTATTTGGAAAAGATAAAAAGTGCAGTGTGAAGCAAAATTAATCAGGCTTTAAACGTAATAGCCCAGCATCACTTGAACATGTTACTTTTCTGCGATATCATTAATGGCACAATTTTTAAATAGTCATATCTATGAACTGGGCATAACAAAGGTGCAGTAGATAGAACTGACATGAGCATCAGATAAATTAGAGATGCTTTTTTGTCCCTAGGTGTGAATGTGTGTCTCTGTGAATCTACCCTTTGATTGACCCACTTGCTTGGATGTCTTAATACTCATATGATTCTGATGCCATTTAGCATCTCATTTACTTATAGGGTATATAGGAATTCAGCACATCTTCAAAAAGAAGTTATATGCTATAAGTAGGTAAAATGGGGGGAAATGTAAGATAGTATATGTAACTTGCATAAAATAATTACATTTAAGGGAGAGGACTTTGACATTTACCATATATCACTGTAGTTATGCTGCAACCTGTGATTATGATATAAAATGAACAAATTATAATGAAATATATATGTTTTGTTCAGGGACCCACACAAATGTCATAGAATAAAATGAAATATATTGGTTAAAGACTTTGTTTGCAAGTTAAAGCCTCTTTGATCTCAGTATTGCAATAAACAATATTGTGGCAATATGATAATTAATTGATGAATTAATTCAAGGCTATATGTAGTAAAATAATATAACATATAAATATAGTGTAATGCCGTGCAAAAGCTTTAAACTGTCTTGACTGAAAGTGTTTTTGACAGTAGGTACATAATTATCTTGTTTCCAAGACCTGGATTAAGCCTGAGAAGAGAAAATCCAAGGACTCCACTGATACTGACATTAAGTCCAAGATTATATTTAATTTATATCCAGGGATCCAGTACTATGACATTATAATTAATAAAAAACATATTTTAAAAAAATGTACAGTGTACTGTATTTGTATTTATCTTGTTTTTAAGATGCAAACTTTCAATATTTTCAGCCAATATACTTTTCACTAATAGAAAAAAGGTTAAAAGCATTTAATAATATGAGTATTGAATGTGGTAGGTAGCAGTAGAGGAAAAAAAGCTACTTATTCAAATGGTGTTCTGTGTTGATCTAGTGGATGTTTATTTTCTTGAATGTAAAGTATTTTTTTACTTTTTAAATCTTTCAAATGGATCCTTGCTGACCATTACACTGCTGATCATTACATGTTTTTAAAGCAACTCCCCTCCCCCCACAAATGTAAGCTGGGGCTGTTGGTGGCCTAGTGGTTAGGGGAGTTGTCTGGCAATCAGAAGATTGTGGGTTCAAATCCCAGCACTGCTCATCACTAGGTACCCTTGAGCAAGGTACTGCTCCCTGGGCGCCCCCCATTGGTGGCAGCCCACTGTTTCACTTGATGAATGGGTTAAATACAGAGAGAGTTTCACACTGTTCACACTGAGTCCTGTGTTCACATGTGAAAATAAGGGTCCACTTCACTCACATGACTCACTGTGTTTAGTGTTATTTCACTCAAGAAATGTAAAAGCCTGTCTCATTCATAGATTACTGTATGTTTGCACTGGTGTATGCAGATTTAAACTGACTTTGTGTGTACTTTCTCTTTTAAGAGCCAGAGGAGCTGAAATGGATCATTCAGGAGGTGAATTACCGTATCGGCATCCAGTCTACTAAACTGGTGCGTCAACTGAAGAGGAAGGACCGCCTTTATCACAAGCAGCAGAAGAAATGTGACATTGTCACCGCCTGCCTGCAAGCCGTCTCCCAGAAAAGAAGTAATTCTTAATCTGTGTTCTCTTATTTCATCTCTTACGTCTTCCTCTTAGCAGCAGGACCGGTTGCATGAGGGTTTATTTGCTGCTTAATGAAAAGTCCATCTCAGTTTCTTCATAATCTCTGTATTTCCTGCTTCATTTTTTTGCAGCCTTTTTGAAACTTACTGAGATCATTCTGCATTTGAAGCAAACAATGAAAGAAGATAAAGATATCTTGGCAGCTTTGTATTAAAAATGAATGTGGCAGCAAATAATCATGAATTCTTTGCATGAAATCTTATTCAGAACAATTAAAATTGCTCTGTGCAAAAAGCTTCTATTTTACCATCTTTAGCATCCATGAGGTGTTCTGAATGGTCTGAAGTGCTACATTTATTCACTTTTTGAATTACTACTAAAATTTTTTTAAGTAGTAGTATTAAAATGACTGCCCTACAGACTGACCGAAAGACTGAACAATTAAGGACTTTATGATACTGATTAACTTGGTTTGTTACCAAGTTAATTCTCTTGTTGTTTTTATTCAACAAGCAGGTATATGAATGTAGTTAATACGTGCAGGTTGCTACAGAATTACTCAGTCACAAATGGCCTTATGAGGAAAACAATGTGTGATGAGATTTTTTTCTCTTCTCCATTTTATCCACATGCAGCATGACACCTAAGCAGGTACAGTATAAACCCTGAAAACAAACATCTGAAGCTCTGCATGGTTTTATTCCATTTGTTTCTTCTTTGTTGTTTGAATAGTGACTCAGCAATGCCAGTGGGAAACCAAGGTTTTTCATACTCGGAATTGTGAATCCTGTAAAGGGACACAGCTTGGCATGGGCTCCTTGTTTTATGCTGTAATGTTTTTTTGCGTCTGGACCCAATTTTTAGAATGAATGCACTTAAATGATGATGAAGACCTCTTGGATCGATTTTGGTAGGTACTGACCGCCCCATACCAAGTACAACCCACAACACCTTCCACTTTGCAGATGCCCTGACCCAGCCTTGTAGCCATCAGAATCTGGCCCATGTCAAATACGCTCAGAAGTCTATTCTTTTTTTTATCCATTTTTTCTTCTTCCAACATATAAGCTTAAATTACACAATAGAAGGATGTACACTAATTTACTAGAAGTTCTTCCACAACAATCAAGCCTCTAACAGGTGACTAAATATCCATCCACCTAATATGTAATTTAACACAATATGACAATATCTCATCAATCATCTGTGTACCTGTGTGTTTCACATGTGTATATTAGGGGTGTGCAAAGTGCTATTTGTATTTGTTGAAAAGGGAAAAGTATTTGTATTTGTATTTGAGAGAAATTCATATTGCAGTGCTCAAACTACGCCCACCACTCCCTTGAATTTACTCCTGAACTTGAGTATTTGACTGGGGGAGCAGAATATCTAAAATTGAAATTCCTCCTCTGCATTTAAACCCATTCACCAAGTGAAGCAGGCAGCGTGCAGCCAAGTCTTTCTGAATAGTGTGTGTGTGTGTGTGTGTGTGTGTGTGTGTGTGTGTGTGTGTGTGTGTGTGTGTGTGTGTGTGTATATGTGTGT
>JBBKCR010000122.1:21199594-21209820 GCA_037577295.1 Ladigesia roloffi | reverse complement strand
CACACTAACACCTTAAATCCCTTTTAAGGTAAAATTAAGGGAACAGTTTACAAATTAATGGGCACTTAATTCAAATTGTTTGGTGCATAAATTAAGGTAGAATTAAGAATATTTTAAGTACATTGTGTTTCATAGTGACTATTGTATATGGGAAAAAAACTCAAATATAACTAATTTCACTCAGAAAGTCAACAAAATGTTGCATTGTGATACATTGTGAAGGTTACGTTTATTACAATTTTGTTTTTCAACTTGCAATAGCTTGTTGGTGCTATCCATTTCATTCCCATGGAAATGATACATACTTTTTTTTTCTTAGTGATGAAATTATTTGGACAACCTTAACACTAAAACTCCTTTAGAGCAGCACGGCCTGTTAAGGTTAGGAAAGCACTGGCAGTCAAGCTTTGACTCTGAATACACAATCCAAAATCATTAGCAAATGTACCATTTCAGGCACTGGCAAAGAGTCAGTATGCTCAGGCCACACATGTAGAGTGACGAGTGTCGATGGGAGGCGCCGAGCGCTGTTGCCAAGGCCTGGCACTTGCAGTGTGCTCCACAGAGAAATCACAGGCAAGGCCAGAAGCAGCAAAGGAAGTGCCTGCAGAACCTGCCTTACTGTTGCTGATCCTCAGGAACAAACTTATAGTTCTCCACTCCGTTCCAACAATAACTCAAGTCCCAAAGCAGTAAGAGAATAACGTTGACAAATCTGTTGGTAATGTAAAAAAATATCTGCTGTCCTGTGACTGCTTTACACAAAGTTGTTTGGAGCGATGCCACAGAAAAACTCATGTCAAACCTTTCATTGGGTGGTCAACTGAAAGAATATCACTCAATTGAAATTTTTTTCAGGCGACAATAGATGTTCTTCACTGGATAGCCTTTGTTTATCAACTTTAGTGTTTGATATTTAATGCTGGTTTTCACATTTTCATCCTAGATCTACATGTTGTGTTGCAGAATGGTGCTGTATGCTCATGTTGTAGTAACCTAACAATGAGGTCAGCACCTACAGTCATTTCTGGACCTTTGTTCCATCTCACAGTTCTTCTTGCCCTTGTTACCTGTGGCCTGTTTGCATGGATCAGAGCAGCTTCTGAGCAATGCACAGAATTCAGACCATTCCAGAGTGAATGTGGCTGGACGAGTACCAGAAGGAGGAGCATGGTAATGACACTAATCTCAGGCTGATGCGGTGCAGAATCAACGCAGCAGATACCTTCGGGACTGTTGTAAGGTTCCTCATTCTGTTACATTCAAATCATGTGAATGACCAAAACTTTTTGGTCCTGTTTATGACATTGATTCTTACCCAATCCATGCTCCACCCACTAACTACTGCTTTTGTCAGGTTTTGAAATATTTTCTAAAGTATTTTCTAAATTTTCTAAAAGTTCAAATGAACTGAATTCAAATAAATTTATAAATCAAATACTGTATAAATAGGTAAAACATCACCCTGAACCCTATACAATGTACAGAATGTAAAGATTGGACGTACAGTGACCACACTGTGCAGAAAATTTATTTTTGTCTTCTGGAAATAAGCCTCAGCTCGGCCTTGATGAGATTTAAACAAGTCTGAGTGCTGAAACCATTCTCTGGGTCTCTCAGTGTAAACCAAGACTTGTCTACAGAGCATTCTTTATACTCTTTCACTTTCCTCCAGATGGAATTTAGTGCATTGTGCCGATCATAGATCTAGAGCTGGGGGGTCCTGAAAGCCGAACTTTATGGAACATCTGGAGGACATTGGTATGCATTAAGGTTTAAATGCTCTTCTTTGAAAATCCTGGGTGGATTTCTTCAGCTGGCGTGTTGCCTTCTAAGCCATTCTTAGGATCCTGAGACCATCAACTTAAGTAGCAGAGCACAGACAGAGACAAAACGTGTTGAGGTGTGGTGTGACATCGGCAACATCCAAGATGACTGTATGTTCTGAGGTGAAAAACCTCACCTGAAGATCATAATTTAAGGCACAATGTCTCCAATCAAATGTTCTCACTTAACCAACACCCAGGTAAAGATGTGTGAAGTTTATGTGTTTCAAAAACATCCATATACATAAGGCTTGTATCAGTATAATTATTGTCAAGAAATCTGAAAACAAATCATTCTCTACTGAAGAAATTATTCTCCAAAAATTCAAGTGTATCCTGCCATTGCAAATGTATTGCAAATCAATCGCTTTAACAAATTCTTACGAATAATTATGTTACAAACTGGCTGAAGTTGGTTTCAGCAGTTATGGCCTTCTTCATGGCCTTTTTTGCAAGAAATCCAACAAATGATTTCCTGTAATACTTTTTCATATCAATGGTTATGAGAACAGGTGAGTAAAGTCAATCTCATGACAAAGTGCTGCACCACTAGCGATGTGGCTATCTAAATGACCACGTCCTGATTATTCAATCAGAATCCCAGACTAGACTATAAATACGATCACCAGGAATGTTGGAGCTTACCAACTCATCCATTTTTCCTGGTAAAAGAAACTCTGGTCTAAAGGAGATTCAGCATTAAAGGGTTTCTTTCTGGCTGATTCCTGGAGTTTGGTGTTTATATTTTAAGAGCATATGTGCAAGAAATGAGGAAACTTGTGTTATTACACACTGTATTGCGTTAACCCTATGTGCCTTTTCTTCTGTATTCGTAAATCATAAGTGGCTTGTGATGACAGACAAAAATGACATAAAATCAGCATACTCGTGCAATTGAATTTGTAAACTCAGATCAACATCTGAACTGAGTGTAGCATCTCTGCTTCTGCTAAAGTGCACAGCAGCTACATGCACCACGATTTAGGACTCAGAAAATGCTGGGCGGCGTAGAGGCCGTGGCTAATCCCAGGGCAATCCGCTGGGAGTTAAAAGCTCAGGGAGCTGTAAGCCTCCTTGGCCAGTCTTAGGGGATCTGCGTAGGTGGTAAAGAACCCCCAGGCCTGAGGCCACTGCCAAAGCACGGAGACAGCTTAACACCTGCTACCCGAAGAA
This sequence comes from Ladigesia roloffi, assembly GCA_037577295.1. Lineage (NCBI taxonomy): Eukaryota > Metazoa > Chordata > Actinopteri > Characiformes > Alestidae > Ladigesia > Ladigesia roloffi. The sequence continues at coordinate 21,206,821 of JBBKCR010000122.1, read as the reverse complement.
CAAGAGTTCCTGCTACTTGTCAGACCAACAGACATGGCACACATATATTTGATCAGGTATTCCATAAAGATGGAGCTCCTTTATGCTGTAAATTAGACCTCAAAACAGATTTCGTTATTCTTTTTAAGGACAAGGTTAAAGACAAAAGCAAATAAGAGTCAGGATCCAGGTTAAACATTCACATTTTCCCTCATACCATAAGTGATTTTTGGCCAAACGTCGATTTTTTCTTGTGTGCTTTGTAGATTAAGCCCACCCCTGGTAGAGGACTGTATGCTGTGTGCTTTAAACCAGTTAAAGGAGATCAGGCAGCAGATTTTAACGCCTAATGCGCCTGTGTCCTGGAATAAAAAAGCTTGACCGCGAACGCTCCTTTAACAAGGTTTAACACCATACCATTATTAAACTGTGGTATGCATTCGCTTGGAGGGCTTATTATTTACACCGAGGGGTGGAGGAGGGGGTGTCAGTGTAGAAGAAGACATTTCCAAAATATCACAAGACCCAGGTTATATAAAAAGTTAACTTTATTTGCAGTTCCTCTTTGCTTAGATGGAACTGACTGTTAAGGAAGCTCTGTGAGAGCCAATTGTGTGTAAATGAAAGAATTTCTTGATGCCCCGCAACCATTGGATGCTCCTGAGGTAGTTTGCTATTTGTTGGCTGTGGGCAATGTGCCTGAGAGGCATTTAACAAAAGTTCCTTTGTGCCTCAGAACCACAAAGCATTTGGCTGGTCTGTTGTCGCATTCTCCTTCTCTGCTGATTGAGAAGGAGACACAACGGATGAGCAAACTGGAGCCAGGGTGTTTAAAGAACAACATCTCTCTGATCCGCTGATGATCAGTCCACTCCTGCAGCTATTCTGCCTGCCCTGAGCTGTACACACATGTGACTGCAAGGATGCACTGTCTATGTCCTGTACGTGTCGATTGTTGCATAATTCCAAGTGCTCCTTATCATCAAAGGCATTTTATATAGTGTTAGAAGGCCTAAGGGCTCTGCAAAATGTACAAATAGAAAAGGTCAAACAAGAGTTGAAAGTCAAGAAGCCTCTCTGTTTGCTGGTATGATGAAACTGAGACTTAAATCTTGCTGTTCAGCATGAATTAGCCACTATGCTGCTAACAACACAATGTACATGAACATATCTCCCAACCACACTGACCTATCCTTGCAACTGGTCCTCCACTCACCCGTCCATGTAATTGTCACAAATGCAGCTTTTTTGAAATAAATAGCAAAACATGCAGGGGAGTGAAATCCTGAACAATACTATTTGGCAAAATGTGTGAGATTAAAGTTAATAATAGGGATGAAAGCTAATAACCGCCTGTTTGGTGTAGCAAAGTGAGTAACACCACTGTCCTCCACACAGCAAACTGGGGTTTGATTCCCCATATGTAACAGTATTCCTGTAAAAGCCCTTTGGCATAACGTTACATTTACCTACATCTGTAACATGATCCAACAGTTAGTCGTGTTGAACAGGAGTGTATAATTAAATGAAAAGGTTTTGTAAATATTTGAGAATAAGTAAGACGTACGAGACCAAAACACATTTTCATTTGCATTTTATGGCACTATTTAGTAAGCAATATTTCTTTTACTGTTGAAACGATAAAAATGGAATTACAAAGTGATTCTGAGACTATTTCAATCTTCCACAATGGTCTAGAGGAAGTATGCATCTGAATGTAAGTGCCCTATGTGTTTCTCATTCCTCAGTAGCTGCTAGAAAGCAAAACTCTCTCAACCCCCTGGAGAAGAATGGTAATCATGGATTAGGAAATAAATGTGTAAGTTATTCAAGTGTGGCACTTTTTCCTGGCTCTCATCTTCTGCAGTTTATGCCCATGTTTATGTCTACAAAAAATGTAACAGATATTGGTTTGTTTATGCAACTACTTAATAATGAACAGATGATAAGAAAGGGTCCAGATTCATTTACTGATTCATGCATTATCACTGATGATTAAGAAACTAAACAGTTCCCCACACAAAGCAAAGTACTAATGACAGGGTCAATGCCAGATGTGCTTTTATATTTAATTTCTTTATTTTTGAAATTTCTTTAGCCACAAATCAGTTCTAGCATCTAAGGTTTCAGTGACCATAACTGTTTGTTAGCAAGTGTTGGTCAGATGAATGTGTGCACACAAAGAATGCCTTTCAGCTCAACTAGACTTTTGTACAATTTTCAATACATTTAAGGCCACTGTGTATTAGACTTCCGGATAAATGAACTTGGAGCCCATTGGCTGGCTTGTCACATGTACCTATGAAGAGGCTCATTCCAGGATCTTAACACAGTCTGCTGTGGTTTGGCTGACAGATAACAGGGGTGCACTGCCAAGGGTAATGGTCTCAGTCATTCACCAGTTAAGTGCATCCAAAGCTTGCTTGCGCCCTACTCGGTTTGGGTAGAATGATTAACAACAATAGCAGGCAGTCAGGGTGCGATGAAGTGAGCAGTTTACACCAGAAGCTTGCCAGGTTTCTGGCTGGCTGCCGCACGGCCTATACTCACTTAATGTCGGAAGAAATACTTAACATGTCATAGCATAAGTGTTCTTAAGTATGTTACAAATAGAAGAGTGGTTTCTTGCAGAGCTATTAGAACCGTAAGGGGCTTGTTGAACCTGAATTTCAGGTCAAAATTGGAAAATATATGTCCTGTGTAACTCCACATTCATGTCAAAAGACTTTAAATAAAGTTCATTTTGTGTCAGTGGGCAGAGAACCTAATATTGTCACCCTTGGTGATAAACACACAAATGCACTTGTAACCAAATGCATTTGTGTGTTTATAATACATTGTTGCTAACCTAACTTTTCGTAGTGAGATTTTTTATATAATTTTATAGGTCTGTTCATCATTACATTGTTTGGTGTAAATGAGTGAAATTGAGTTGCTTTTACAGACATTTTTGTCATACAGTTGTCAGTTACCAGTGTTGGGCAAAACTGTACTGTGTTATTTATTACTTGTTACTGTCATTTCAAAGTAATTCGTTAGATTACAATATTACTGTATTAAAAATGTAAGGCATTGCACAACTATTGCATTACTTTTAAGTTCCTCTCACCAAAATCACAGGAAATATGGATCTGGCTGAGTAAATATAGCTCATGACGCTCAATTAGTTCATAACACATCCAGTGGAAGGTGAAAGTACTATCTGATATTAGATCAGCTGCAGGTTAACTCATCTCTAGTTTGGCCAGGTTTAGGATTGTGAAGAAGAGGACGCCTTAGCAGGACTTTCTTTACCAGCTGGGCCGGTCCAGGGTGGGTTAGATATTTAATGGATTTTAGGTTCTGAGAGATGCCCATATTGTGATGAATGTTTAGGCGTGTAAAAATCTGTCTGAATACAAGAAGTAAAACATTGTGCGTGGAAGTTTCTCCTCTGTTGATCTTGTGGTGATTTTGACGAATTTATATGAAGGAGAAAAAAATGTTTTTTTACTGTTTAAAAATGCATTGTAACACACATTACTGACATTTGTACCGAGTAAAATATTACCAGTTTCTGTTCTGTAATAACTTACATTACCGCGTTACGGCAAAAAGCAATGCAGTACAGTAATTAGTTACTTTTGTAACACGTTACTCCCAACACTGACAGTTACATGTTCATTGAATAAAATCTTAGTGTGTGTGTGTGTGTGTATGTGTGTGTGTGTCCGTATTTCCCTGGCATACAGAACAAATTGTTTCAGAGTTTATCTGAACGAACAGGAAGCTCTCTCGGTGTCAGCGCTGCTTATTGCTGGTGTTTGGAGACAAAATAAAACTTTCTCCTTCGTCTTAATTTCCCTTCTGGGCCTCTTACTTGGCACCTGTTTGTTGTCTTTCGCCGAGCCAAAACCACTCCATCTCCACATCTCTGCTGTATGGGTGCTACATTTCCCTAGTTTATGAATTGTGATGACAGGTGATGGGGAAATACAGCATTACCATGCACTGCAGCGAAAGCAGACTATTTTAGAGCAAGCTAATCTAATGGCCATGTACTAGTACCATTAAAAATGTGAATCACTGAAAGAAGCACCAGAAGAGGAGCTGTGTTTGGAAGACACTTTATAAGGCTCATCTTGGGGGCTATATGTGGGTCTTTTAAGTATTGTGCAGATAAGAAAATACCAATGATTACTATTTCAAAGATGGATTAAAGGGGTTCAGTTGCATTCATATATGATAGATTATAAAAAAACACCAATATTTTGGGCCTTAAAGAGCCAGGTTTACATTAATGCAATGTTTGTTTGTTTTTTATTATTATGTTTATTATTGTTGATTAAAAAAAAAAAACAAAGCAGAGAACCTGACATAATAATGTAAGGCTTGTTTGGGGGTCTAATGCAGTGAATTTGTAATTTGTATTTCTGAGACCTTTTTTCTGCCTTCAACATATGGTCCTAGAACGCATGAATAGATAGAATACTTTTTTCCTGAGGTTTAGTCGCTAGAAGCAGGAGGTAAGTGTAGGGAATTTATAAGGTTTTAAAATGTAAGGGGATAGGTTTTAGGCAAGTTCCATGACTGATTCATTTGATCCATATAGAGCAATATTTTTCTTCTTCTAGTGGAGAGAACACTAAATCCATTGATTAGTTTCTTGTGACATCACAAGAAACTGACAACAAATAGTAAAACTAGGACATTCTTCCAGCTGAATAAACTGTATAAAGGAATGTATGTGCAACTCTGCTTTGCAAAATTATAACGCAAATCAGAGGCCAAACCTAAACCCAAGTGAGCTTGCATTTTATTACTTTGAATAGTAATTCTTCCTGTTTTAAATCAAAAACTGTGTAGCGTTGTGCCAAATGGTGGATTTCCTTCTAATTCCAATTCTTTTTGGGTTTTATAGTGTTTTGTAAAGGTCAAGCTAATTTAATATCATTTTATGTCTGCTACACAATTACTTATGCTGAAAAAGACCGTTCCAGGCCACGGCTCTGTCTGCTGCTGTAGGGTAACATGGATTGTTTAATGATTTGGAGAGAGCAGCAATGTGGACCTGAGCCACATGTTGAGGGATCTCAGAACTCACTTTTCTTTGAATCGCAACTTAATGGCTCATGAATGTCCAACCTGGGAAAAAAATGTGATTGAAACTGATTAAATTGGCCTGGGAATGTCTGTCAGTTTTGCTGTGGTCATTTAAAGGCATTACTGTAATGATTTTACACAATTGGCAGGTTTAGTACAACTTCAAATAACAAAGTTCTCATCAAAGAAAAACTTGTTAGACTGGTGTACAGGAGATTTTTTTTATGCTTTATAAAGATTTTAGTTGGTTAGCTATTACAGTAGCAAATGGGGGAGGGGTTTGGGTGGAAGTGGAATTGCTGCGTGTGTGCAAATCTCATCTTTATACGGGATGGGGGTGTATGGAAAACCTGTTAAATCTTAAATCCCTCTTAAAGTATCCACTCCACTTAATCAATAGAAGAACACACACCACTGGATATCAGCTCGAGTTTTCCTCCAACTCACCGCATGCAAGTGAAGTCAGTGCACAGACAGGCTGCTATCGGTTTAGTGGAATGGATGCTTTGGCTAATGTTTCAAGATTCAACAGCATTGGTGAACTTATTATTTATGTTTAATGTGGGGGGGTCCAAACAAATAATTATGAAATGTGAAGAGGACAAGTCCCCCTTTGGTTGAATGGCGACGACGCCCTGCAGTTCCCCATCCACAAATGGAAACTATGTTGCAAATTCAGATTTTTAATGTATTGTTTCTTTGATGTCACAAGAAACAACCAATTCACATTTGTACACTCAACTCGATCATGTTCCAGTTAAATCAGGTTCTAGCCAGACAGTTAGCTATACCAACTGATAAAAATACATTATGCTGAGAGTACTGTATCAAAGCACCATGGCAACATGTCCACCAATGCTTGACAATACTGTTTGATGCATGTAGCATGTAGCTATTTTGGAGTTTGGGGTCAGGGCTGGTAATTGAGAGCTGGTCTTCTGGGAACATTCAAGTTCAAGTTTTTACCTGGGAACCCAGAAAATTCAAGTCAGTTCAATGATACACAACAACAGTCCACAGCAGTTCAGCTCTGCACATTCCCAATAAAGATACGAGAACAGTTTCTGCCTGCACTACTTTTAAATGAGTTAGAAGTGGACGCTGGAAGAAAAAGTAAAATGTGAGAAATCATTCGACGTTTGCCCTTTAAACACTGCATTTACTACTTAGTGCTTCAGTGACAGTGATGTTATTTTAGAGGTTTTGGGTAGAGATTTAATTTTGTACAATATAATGCCTGCAGCTAAAAACAAGACTGACCTAAACATTTCCACTAAAGATCTGACTTGCAGAACAGTGGTCAAGGCTTGCTTTATTGTGCTTCAGTGAATGAACTGTTTTGTATGGTGATGTACTATATATATAAATACACTGTACATTGGGACATATTTTACTATATCTATCTAATGGAGTAGTCCCACCATCAGCCATCGGCATGAAATCAAATGGAATTCTGATTCAAATGTAATCAATGCTGACAGTAAGGTTTGATTCTTGGCCAGGTTGACAAGGGTTTTCTACCTGTAAATTTCAATTGCCTCTAATTGTGATTTTGAGTGACTGTATCTGCCCTGTAATGTACTGGAGACCTGTACAGGTTGTTTTACCTGGGACCAGACCCCAACACCACCACCACCTCGATAGCTTCAGAAGCTCAGATGCTCACATAATGGACAGATGGGTTGATGGATGCTGAAAATTCATTTGAATTGTGACACCATCCTTCTCATACACAAAATCTCTAAAAGAACACTTACATTTCCAACCTACTCAGCTGCAGGTTGATATGGTTGATAATGTCTAAATAGGCTTATACCTGAGATGCAAAGTCAGTTGACAATGTGTTAAAATTGAACAAAAGCCCCCCACGAAAAACGAGGCTATAAAGAGCTGCCACTGTTCCAGACTTATTTCCTAATCTGCTGCCTGTAAGGTGACTTTGACAATGAGTGTGAGGCACCTCCCTCTAAAGCGTCGAGCCAGTGATTGTAATGAGGCAGCCAGAAAGCAAAATTAGCCATGCTTATTGTCCGCTAATGGGGTCAGAGTGTGTGATTAACTGAGGACCAGGTGGTTAGATGTACACACTCACACACACACACACACACACACACACACACACACACACACACGCGCACACACACACACACACACACACACACACAC
>JBBKCR010000122.1:21188800-21199494 GCA_037577295.1 Ladigesia roloffi | reverse complement strand
CACACACACACACACACACGCGCACACACACACACACACACACACACACACACACTCATACACAGGCTGGCCACTCATTGTGACTTTTGAGAGGACTAAAAAGGCCATGAAATATGAATATCATACTGAATGTTAGCATGTTTAGTGGCTAACCAGCATTTCAGGGGTAATTTTTCTCTGAAGTCAAAGTGTTGTACAAATGTATTTTTCTAAAGCTGATTTTAAATCTCCTAAACACATTGTATTTTATATTCAGCTGCCCTAGCAAGAAGGTTAACATCAAAAGTGTTGAATTATGCAACACCAATGACAAACATTACATATACATTTTTGAGTTAAAGCTAGAAATTGGCCCTATAGTCACAAATGAACAAGCCACAGCACATCACATCATTTGAAATTATTTCTCTGCATTTAAACCCATTCACCCAAGTGAAACAGCGGGTTGCCAGCGACGTAATATCTGGTGAACAGTGTGTGGGGGTGGTATTTTCCTCAGGGGTACCTCAGTGGTACCCAGGCATTCCTGGGATTCAAACCCAAGGCCTTCTGATCACTAACCACTAAATCCCTAACCACCAAAACATTATCTACTGCTTTTTTTCCTAAAGTAAAGAAAAAAATGGACTCAATATTGTAGTTAAGCCTCTACTTTGCCTCTAACCATTAGGCCAAATGGCAGATGAGTGGGATGGAAAAGCGTGTTTTGATGAAAGGAGGTACAAACTCACGGAGATTCTCAGAGAGGGCAATGTGGATTCAGTTATTCAGTAGTGTGGCGTACTGTATGCCAGGCCCAGTTTAGGCCTAAAAGCCCTTTGATGTATCAGCTGCAGCCCCAACTGTCTCCCACACCTCTGTCTCAATGCATCACCATCATCATTAGTCAGGCTCACACCTTTTGAACTCAGGATTTTAGTTTGTCATTCTCCACTCATCAGGATAAAATGTATTCAATGGATTTTGCACTTGTCACAGTGCTTTAATTCTCCCGCTAATTTTTGACATTTTATCTTTCAATATCCGGAACAGAATCCGCAGTGGTGCCCTCTCTCTGAGTCACTTATACTGGAAACAAAACTTTAGCATCAGTTACAGCTGAAACAGCTGAAAGCCTTGAACGAATTCACTATGAAAAGCGGAAGGTCAGTAATGTGGGACGAATGAGCAGCTGAGCGTGTCCTGCTCCATGTCTGAGTGAGACGTGTTGATGACACCCAGCACTGTGACCCACCTGCTAAGTACATTTACTGCAGCAGTCTGTTTTCACTTATCTTTACAATCCTTCTGGCAGCACCCCCACCCCCCCACCATCCCTAAAAAACCCAGCCTATTGGAGCAATTACGCAACAACTAGTGCCAATTTGATTGCTTGAAGAGCATACTAGCAACCATTATTGTTGTTGCTTATCAACCAAAGGTCAGTTGAATGCTGTAGTGAAAAAATGTTATTTACAAATATACCTAAACTCCAATAGCTGTATCTATCACTCATGAACTACTGATTGCTAAGTAACAAAAACTGCTTAATTCTACAGGACAGGGCACTCTGACCCAAGCAGCAACCTCAAAAACCAAGAAACTCAAATATTTATTTGATGTATTTGTTGGGAGCATTTTCTCCTATTTACACTTTTTCAAAATGTTTATCCCATTCTCACAGTTCTAAAAGCTTCATGTGCATTTCACACTGTTTAAATTTGTTCTTCACCGTTCTCCAAGGTTCTTGCTGTAAATTAATATGACATGAGGATTGTTAAATGATGCAGTTGCTTGATTTTGGTTGTAAGAGCCAAAATTACCAGACAGAACACATTCTGCAACAACTCGACAAGCCGTTTAAATCAATGAATCTTTGTTTAGCTTGGGGATTTTCAGTAATGTGGACTTTCCTAAGAAATGGATCAGTTCATTGTGGATTTTGTGATCTTTCTGTTTGAGAAGGCTCGTGATTTAATGCAGGGATGAGTAGAATATGAGTAGAATGTGCACAGAACCATATGCATGCCAAGAAAACACACAGGGCTGAATGAATGTGAAAATCCATTCCAATAAATTGGACTGTGGGGCTGCAGACATCTTCATGGTTTGCTGGTGCATGTTAGCGCATGCTGTTTTGCTATATGCCGCTCTGCTGACACTTCTGCACAAGGCAAGCACCACAAGTTCAAGAAGTGTGCCGAATGTTGAATATGTAATTTGACATGGAATGACCTGAAAGCAGATTCAGAGAGTTTTAAGGCTGATTTTGGTAGGTATCTTTCAGGTCAGCACATCAGATTATTCTGTAGTGATTTCTGTCCTCTGTTCACTCACAGTAGATTTGCTCAACAGAGTTTATTAGGATCTATTTGAATGTAAACTAAGTTTGGTTTGGTTATCATGGAATCAGTTCATTATTTGAATGTTTTTCAATGAGGAAATAAAATCTAGAGTTTTGCTGTCACAAATGTATCCATTTTACACCATTTGAAAAAGTCAGTTACCCTTTACCTCCTATAAACCATTCATATGTTTGTACTACATTTACCAATATTAAAGAAAAAGGAACAATTTTCACAATTTACTTATGATAAAGTTTGTTCATCCATGTGTAAAATGACCATTTTTGTCTCGTATGAACACACCACAGCGCACAAGTCGAGCTTCTTCATTGAAATTTACCCTGTAGCTATAAGGCTAACTTATACTATACTATTACATTAGCATGATTAGCATAATTCATAGCTACATTTCTGTATATAGCAGTGTATTTTCATATTGAGATTTTTTCATACACAGATTTTTATGAAGATTTGATTAAGAATTTTTATTGTATATTGTTTTTGTCTCTGTGGCAAAGTTCCGGTACAGTATCTGTATTTGTATCTATATCTGTATCTGTAAAAACTTTAATGTATCAAAATAGCATTTTCTGGAATAAAAATGACTGGTAATGAAAAATGCTCCTAGGGTAAAGAATATATTATTTACATGGTGGGCTTTAGCACTTCTTGCTTTGACAGTATGTGTCCAACTGAATCACATGCAGACTAGCTGCTGTCCTGGTGGTTTGGAGAGTTGCTCCTGCGATCAGAAGGTCATGGGTCCAGGACTGTCAGTGGCACCATGAAGGGGGCATATTTAGCAACGTACCATCCCCACACACTGCATTGCTGTGTTACTGGCTGCCCACTGCTGCACTTGGTGAATAGGTTAAATAAAGAGAACAATTTCACACTGTGTACTGCGCTGTGGTGTGTTCACATGCGACAAAAATGGCCACGGTTAAAACTAATATCGGTGGTTTTTTGACATGTATTTGCAGTGGTTTATTAATGTTCTCCAACAACAAAACCATGCTTGGAACTATGGTGGGTAATATGGTGCCGGGTCTTGTGAGGACACAGAGAATTTCAAAACCCTTTTTATTCAAGTGAATTTGCTCCATATAGTTAAAAACATGTAGTCTTATAAACAAACATATAGTCTCATGATGTAACATGTAGTCTCATGAACACTATTGTTTGTTTGATTATATCTGTCCCATGTCACTGATCTCCACTAAATCAAATATCCCGATATTTCTCTTTAACCCTTATGCCATTTGCTCATGAACTGCATTATCCGCTTCATTTCCTTGTGTCCACTTAGATGAAAAGTGCCAGGTAAACCATGTCTTTACAGTGACCATTTTTCTATTTTCTCTCCGCAGATCTTACAGGTGAATCTAGTGATGTCCATCTTGCTGTACGTGATGTTCCTCGCGTACCTCTATGGCATCTCAGCCACCAACACCAGCAACAGCCAGTGGCCCACGCAGGACCCCATCAACACGCTTATAGTGAAGCTCCTGCAGGCCGACATTGGTCATGGCCGGCAGCGGCAAGATGAGGGGGCTCAGGAGGCGAACCTGCCCACTGCCCCCTCGGACACAGAGTACCCACAGCGTACCACAGCCGAGAGGGCCTTTGCTGATGAGCTCCTCAGGCAGCACAAGCGTTACAATTCACCCCGCGTGCTGCTGAGCGAGCGGCCGCCCCTGCAGCCCCCGCCACTTTACCTCACTGATGACTTTGTGGGCACTCAGGATGCCGTCAACAGAACGCGTCTGAAGCGAAACGCAGAGCACAGGAGTTACCGGGGCGAGTACTCTGTGTGTGACAGTGAGAGCAAGTGGGTGACGAACAGGACCATGGCAGTGGACATCCATGGCCGCCATGTTTTAGTGCTGACTGAGGTCAGCACGGCCAACATAAAGCAATACTTTTATGAGACAAGGTGCAAGGAAGGCAGATCCCTCAAGAGCAGCTGCCAGGGCATCGACAACAAGCACTGGAACTCGCAGTGCAAAAATTCGCAGACATACGTGCGTGCTCTCACAAAGTACAACAACACGCTGGGCTGGCGCTGGATACGGATAAACACTGCATGCGTCTGCGCTCTTTCGCGCAAGCGACGCAGGACGTCATAGAAAGTGCGCAAAATCCCGTACCTCATAGCAACTCAGTACTCCTTATGTCTTTATATATTTTATCCTGGGGGGGATGTACATATATAAATATAAATTATTCTTTAAGTTATATAAAAATGCATGTAGTCTATACATGTCTATATGATGTATAAAGATATTTGTGTTATTTATTGAACTTGTTATCAAAGCAAAATCCCCCAAAAAAAACAAAAAGAGAGAGAGACACATATGAACTTGTGATGAATCATGCAATGCCATTAAGCTACAGGAGCATTACATGGTAAAATGATGTGCCTTCCTCAAATATCTTTACACACAATGGACATCGCATCTTTAGATCTGAACCCTGGAATCAGTTGCAATTTAGTAGAATTTAATACACGCAGAAAGGTAAAACTGTATCAATTCTATCCTTATTACTACAGTATTGATCAAAACACACAGTCTGTGCTACTGGTACTGCATTATTAGTATATCTATTATGTCTGGGGGGAAAAAGAAATCATAATTTATATGCTTTTCTTTGCTTTGAAGAAGTATAAAGATGTATATCTATATCACAGAAATGCATGGAATGATTAAGAAATATATATTTTTATATCACTCATCTACTTGTGCACAATGAGAACATGATGCATGTAGGTATACAGGCCATACTGACTAATGCAGTGTACAGCAACACAAGTAAATGGAAAATAACAGGAATTGTTTTAGCACTGGAGATCAGTTGCGATTCTAACACAGCATAAAGCTCAACAAGGGGGTGAGCCATATTATTCACAGCTCTGGATTGAGTCAAGTTTGGATCTTCAAAGGGCTCTTTCAGAGGAGAAGCATTTGCTTTACAGACTATTTATCCTTGTGTCAAACTGTATATCCAGATATAAATGTGTTCCAGTCACAAAAATTCAAGTAATGGCATCAACAATTCATGGTTCTTCAGTTTGGAGGGCTGATATCAAATACAGCTTCATGGTTTCCCCTTCAAACACATCTGATTCAATTCATCTGTACAATTACAGGGTTCGAGTTATAGGAAATTATTAACTTGTGCTGGACACCAGCACCCCAGGACCAAAATGAAAGAGTTCTAGCTTAGCCATTGTAAAGTAATTTGAAAGATTGAAAGAGTCTAACGTGAAAATTGATTTTGATTGACAATAAACCAAAACAAGCCTGACGATTCTCATAGGGCTCACCCCATTCACTTCACTGACCAAGCCTCCCATCCCACCTGCCAGGCCAAGCATAAATGCACAGCTAGTCCTCTGCTTGCTTTTGATCAAACCTGTAAGACCACCCCAGGCAAGAAATTAGTTTATTATGAACAGCAAGAGCGGTAGGCAAGCAAATGGACACAAAAGCGTGCCATTATTAAAGACACTGCAGTCTTACAGAAGTGTATAAAGCTGCCTTAAGACGATGTACATATGTGCAGACCTGGGATTTGAGCACATAATCTCCTCATTAAGAGGGTTTCCCTCTTGCCAGGCTCATCTTTGGAGATAAGTATTTCGCTGGGGCTCTCAAGGTAGGCCTATAAAAACCTAATGAGCAGCCCATTCAGAAATGTATGGTCCGTTAGTGTTGCACTTGTTTTTTTCACACTCACTCGTATACCAATTTGAATACCCCGTTCCTTTTCCTGTCTTTATGCTACAAAAGAAAAAAAATACTGTTGTGTGTATCCATGTTATATGCAAGGTCATTCCAGTCAACATGCTTGAAAAATATGACATCAGAGCTATTTTTTTATATTATGGTGAGAACACTAGACACAAACACCAGCTAGGTGTGGACAATTCCATGCAGAGAATCAAAAGAAAGTGTATGAGGACCTTGTTACATTGGACATATGGTTCTAGAAACTTTACATTATGTGTAGGTTCTTTAAACATTAAATAAACTCATTCATTTACTAAAAATGTTCTTCAATAAACAACATCTACTGAAATGGTCTTTAGGAATCCAGAGATGATTCAAACTCATCCCTGTATAGAATATTTTGACACCTTTATTTTTACAATAATAATCATAAGACCCACATGTCCTCTCATCATCTGTTATGTACTATATACATCCGAGTTCCAATCAAATTGTATCCATTAATCCATTGCTTCCAAGAAAAGAGAAATGGGGCGGACATTAGAATAGGAAGCTATTTGGATATGCTTTGATAAGGTCAATAAAATAATTAAAGATTTATCCATCAGGATGCCGCTTCCCTCTAAAGGCCATTTGGAGTGTAAAGCTTTATCATCCAAAGTTGTATCAACATATGCATGGACATAAAAGATTCATCTTGTGCTTTAATGCCTTGCCAGAGACATAATGGTGCATCTTAATATATGGAGGGTGCATAAAATAATGCTCATAGGAGGAATCTGATGGTTTGAAACTAGGATGTCTTGACTGACAGATTCTGTTTGCTTTAAATGATTGCTTTGGGGGGGCATGGGGATAGAAAAAAGTTCACCTAAAATTGAGAACAAAATTCCAGACCACCATACAGATTCATCCTTCCTGTGTTTCACTTGATAATCCACAGGGATACCTCCTCCATATCCTTCTGAGCTATAGGAGGAGACATACACACCCACACACAACAGAAGAACTCACTTTGCTATCTATTTCTTTGGATGTTCTTGAGAATGAGTCTACATATTGCCTTTTCCCAGAAAACCACATCTAACACTGGAATCTGGAAAACCCTACGCGCTCTTGACTTTTGCTCATGTTTGGATTATGATTATAGTCCAATAAAACATTCCCACATGTTTGTTTTTTTGGTATTGTGTGTTAAAGCCCTGCTGTTGTTGTGTACACTGTATACAATTCTTGCTGCTTTAAACAACCGCGACCATCCTGACCATGGACCTCCAAACGCTACAGAATGCTGAAGCCCAAGGACAAGTAACCTTTTTTTGCTGATACTGAATACTTCCAGCTTTTGAAAAGGAGAAAATGTGCCAAAAATATTGTATTCAAGGACCAGATATCATTTTCTCTCTGGGTATGTCAATACTGAGCAAACTGTGACAAAAATGAAAAAAAAAAAAAAGCAAATCTCTATTTTAGTAAGAAAAAGACTTGGATGTGTGTTGGATGTGTCTCGTTTAGTGAAGTAGCTTATTTTTGCCAACTGATACACTCTTTATCACCTGGTGTCCCTACATGTGTCTGCTTATTTTTAACCGTTTGCTCGTTCGTCACGAATCTGTTCTTTTCCAAAACTTTGGCTAAATCTGATCCATTTACTCTCTGATACTTGAAGGAGTGCTGTGTGTGAATCGGCTGACCACTTAAACATAATGCCACCCCCCCCCCCATCCCCGTTACCACAAAGACTTCTCTGAATAAACATGTTTTTTTTTTAATATCTGCGTATGTGTTCACTGAGGAAAGCAAGCAAATGCTAGTAGGGTGGATTTTATCTCCCAGCCATCATGTGATAGGTATTAAACTAATAAGCCAAAACCCAGTTAGCTTAGCCTTGTGGAGGATGTGACCTTCACAATAATTCAACACAAATTCTGCAAATATTCTGGCATGCCTGGTCAAATTACATGTTTTGTAGTGTGAAAAATACTCTTTCTTGACAAAGAACTCACTTCAGCACTCTTAATTGTTTATTAGTGTTTATAAAATTAGTGCTTATGCTGAATGAAGCATAAAAATTGTGTCTAGTACAAAGGTTATAAATTTCAATTTAAGGGATTTCTGAAATTATATTTTTCATTTTACCTCCACTTTCAAAAGCTCAAAATCAATTGGCCAGTGTGATCCTATATATAAACGAGATCTATTGTTTTAATACTTAAAATAAACTTAAAAGCTATTTTAATGAATGACATTTTCACATGTTTCTTGAAAGTATTGGCTAAATTTGCTGACCTGAATAGCTGGAATTGAGCTCTGCATGTTAGAAGTGTAATAACAGTAAGAGGCCTCTCCTCTTTTATGTAATTTACAGACAGTACTTGGCAGGAGGCCATACCTGCAGATCTAAACTCACATGTTGGAACATAAACAGACAGGCATTCAGTAAAGCATGCAGGTTCTTTAAGGCAAAGTACAGCTTTAAAAATATGTAAAGTTATATTTACATGTACAACTTTTAACCCTATCCTTAAAGATATGGGTAACCAGTGTTTTTTATATTCAAATACGGTTTATGTAATCTCTCTTATGTTTTTTTTAGGAATTGTGCTACTGCATTTCATACCAGATATGCATGCACCGTTTTCTTAGGATGCTCAGTAAAGAAACCATTAGAGAAATCAGTTCTGTTTGCATAGATATGTTTCTGTGCATCACTCTGGGGCAAGAAAATGACCTAACTAGCAAAAATACTCAAATGATTGCAAAGGACTGTCTTTATATTCAGGAACCAAAGAGAACTCAGAGTCTACACCTAAGAAACTATGCCCAAGTGTCAAATTTTCAAACAGATTTTGTATATGAAGCAATGGGGCATAGATTCTCACAAAGTGAGTTAGTACCAAAAATCAGTTTTTCAGTTATAGAAGTAAGCCTATCAACGGAATATTTAACAAGACAGGGACATGTGTAATTACATACCATCAGCATAGCTATTAAAATTTATTTAAAAGCTAAATACCTTTAACTTCATTAGCTGTTAAGAAACTCTGCACAGCTTCAAGCGGATCATCACTACAAAATTGCAAAACAAAATGCACACCAATCATCATCGTTTCATTAATAATAAATCCGCTGAACAGATTTTCTGCAATATAGTTATTTCCCAGCAAGCTATGTTTGCAAACATAGCTTAGCAATCCAAGATTATTCCACCAAAGATTATCCCACTGATCGTTTTGCACATGACTCAATCAGATTTTTAATCAGATAAAAAGATTTTCAGCCAAATGGACCACTGTGTGTGACTGAAAGCAGAAACACCAAAAACAAGCAAGCATAGCAAGCAAAAACCATTGGCTCTGGGGGACGCCCACTGTGGGCATGCTACTATGTGACCAGGAGAATTTATGTAAACCCCAACATTTGGCTATCTATAAATACCACAAACCATGGACTGAGGTTAATTAGAATGTAATCCTCTTGCAGCTTGTTCTTAGCAGTTCCTAAGACTCATTTTCAAGGCAGAAACATCATTACAATTCTCTCAAGAGGCCGCCGTTAGCTTGGGGTCACACAAGGTAAAAGCCTCTGCGATGTGATTGTAGAGTCATTCTATTTCTATGGAGACTCAGAGTCCTAAAACACCAAATCCAAACAATCTGAACTCTATTTCTTAACGGCTGAGCAGAATGCGGTGCTGTGTGACTCGCTACAGTTGTTATTTAGTACAAAGATCCTTTGTGTAGAAGAACACTGCCATAGTCATGACTCTCATGACACTTCAATTACACGAATGAAAATGATTTAAATAGTGCCTAAACACTATTCAAAGTAGGTGTTTACTCCTAAAAGCTAATAGTGCCAAAAGGGTTATTTGACTGATTCGATATGACATGTAGGGTCACATTAGATCCAAAAATAAAGATAATCACTGCAAATGTAGTCTATTGTTGGATTGTCCACAAAACACAGTTTTGGTTCCCTGAAGCAAGGGTTCCTAAACTCAAGAAAAAACTCAAGAAAAGGTGTGAAAAATGTTCCTTGGAGGCTCACCAGAGGCAAATATGTAGCTATTTTACACAATAGGCTGTGGTCGTTGAATTAAGCAGATGATTAATATTTAATTTGGGGAAAGTCTAGCAATAAACTCAGGTGCAAGTCATGGGTCATGGGCTATCTTTATTTTGGATATAATGTCAAATCAAATTAAAAATCTAATCAGCAGCCCACTGGCTATGCACAGAAACTCGGTGTCCTCAGAGCCAACCATGGCTGTAAAGAACTCATGGCCCAACAGACAGTCCATTTTTCTAAATGAGTTCTGTACATTTATAGAAGTTTAAAGGGTACAGATAATGCACAAAATCGCTCTCACATAAAGAGATCTCCCTATCTTTACTCTTCACATTTTCAGGCCCTTTCAAAATGAGCCGTTTGGATGGAGGGCCCAGTGTAATGTACCACTGGGCCAATTTCCATAGAACCGCCATTCATCTGTGGAGACCCCGACCATTATATTAGTTTAAGATCCGACATATTGTATGCTAGTTTTATGATAAGCCGAGCGCTATGTCTACCGGTTGCAAAGAACAGCACAAATCCCGTGGCCAGCAATGGCTTATTTGCATGAAAGGGACAG
>JBBKCR010000122.1:21162184-21188700 GCA_037577295.1 Ladigesia roloffi | reverse complement strand
AGACTGATTTGTGAACAATGTTTGAGAGAAATGGTAATATTGTGTATCTGGAATGAATTTTAGATCTTTAAGTCCATTTCATGAAAAATCTGAGCAGGAACAAAGCTGTTGCGTTTATATTTTTGTTGAGTGTATTATTGCAGACCAAGTACACAGCTTAATGATAACAGTGTTCCCCAGAGGCAGTGCCCTCTCTCTGATACTGCCACAGAATTTTTTTGAGGAACATGGCAGGATGTTTAATTGGCCTCCAAATTCATCAGCTCTCAGTCTGATCAAGCACTCATAGGATGTGCTGGGCAGATTGGTTCAATCCATGGAGTCCCCACCTTGCAACTTAAAAATATCAAATATCAATATTATGTAAATGTTTGGGACAGATACAATACCAGGCAGGTGGTTTTACTGTCATTGCAGGTTGTTTTGAACAGTTTGTAGTTTGGAATCTGATTGATTCGACTCATGATAACATACCTTATATAAAACTAATACGATTGCATTTCCTACTGCAGCCCAAGTCAGATTCTGAAGAAGAATATGAGAGTAAACCTGCCTTAACCTCCAAAACTAATATTACCCTAAGCTAAACTGTGATTGGAACGTCAAACAAACTGCTAGCCAGAAACAAGGCGAATTCAAGAATTCAAACAAATGGAACAAATGTAAAAAAAAACATTTAATAAAAATATAGGACTTTTTGCTTACCATTTTGCAATAGAAGAATGTGAAGCATCATGACAAATAACATTGCATGATACATTCCCTTTTGTTTTCTGTTGCTTTATTAACCATTTTTGTCAGCACACAGCCCAGAATAATCTGAGACTAGCTGTGTAATTAGACACTTCTTGTATAATTGTATAATTTATACAATAAGGCAAAATAAATATGATAAAATGTGTCTAAATAAACAGAATGAAATGCTGTGAGACTACACCATAACCTTGCAGCCTCTTGGCAGTCTTTGTGGGCAAATTCCTTCTGAAATGGAACGCATTACTGGGCACAGTTTCAGGATATTTTGGTCTGCTTGCTATCCACAGGATTACATAAAACACCCCCAATTTTTTTTTTCTGTTTTGTTTAGTTTTTTACACCAGTATTTGCCTTGATCCTTCAGGACAAACCAATGAGTTTTTCTCAGGCAGCTGAGGAAAATGAAGGGGGTTAATGGAGATCACCTGAGACAAATCAGGTCGGCTCATTGGTTTGTCAGCAAACAAAGAGATGTGCTGTAGGCAGGGCCCATGCATACCTGCACATACATAATTGAGGAATTTGGAGAGGTTTTTACATGTATACCCTGTCAAGGAGTGTTGTCATGTCACGTCATATATAGAACAAAATACATAGGGATACATATTTATTATATATGATTCCAGGAGAATGCACCTTCACAATTCCAGAGGTTTAATACATCTATAGTCCCCCACTTTTCTGTAGTTAGATTAGGGTGTGTGGTCGCTTCAGGGCATCCCATCTTTTTGGCAAGTTTCATCAAAATCAACATCAACAAAGAGTATAGAGGGTGGTACATATAGGTAGGTTATAGTAAATAATTTGAATCATTATGTTGTAAAAATGAAACATGGAATTTTGAATAAATCACTTTACCAAGTCAAGATCATTTTAATTGTAGGTAATCCATATTTTTTTCAAGTTTCCCAACAAAATCAGGACTTGATGTCTTAAAAAGAATAAAACGAACACACACACACACTCCTACACAAAACACAAGAATTTAAAGGTGTAGCCAACACTTGAAACCATGTGAAACCGAAGTTTGCAACACCTACAGAGAAAGGGCAGATGCCCTAGAGGGAATTCTGAGAAGAAGATCTTACTGCTGCCCTTCTGTGCCTCAGCTTTTAAACTCAGCAGTCAGACTTTGGATATGCATCCAACTTCAAGGAACACGCAGCCATACTTATTCACATTTGATGTGAAATTGGGCTAGACTATAGTAAGTATCATACACAAATCACATAATCACTGTCATTAAAACAACTCACAAAGCCACACAAGGTTAGTGTCTCTTTGCTTTTATCCCCCAGCAGCCTTCTCAGATTCTTCTCAGGTTCCCATGGCTGATATCCTCACACTTCTCTTCAGACATTTGCTAGTAAAGGATTTTATTAAAAAAAAAAAAAACATTAAAATAACTGAAGCTGGGCAGTCAGTTTCTGCTCAATAATTTTTACACTGCAAAGAGTGCATCAATGCAATGGTTCTGTCATTTGCCAACCAAATCACATGCTGACTGGAGTTTTATGAGCTTATTCAGTCATCAGCCCACTGCTGTCAGATAGAAAAGAGAACAGATTATAATTAAATAAGGTGAAGCTGGCCCTTTTCATGTATCACAGGTTCGCACAAGAGGCTTTTGGGGAAGATTACTTGTGTCAGTAAGGAGATACACTGAGTAGGGTCTGGGGTTGCAGTAGGTGGGTCAGGGCAGATTAACATTGTGCAAATTTGTTACCTCATGTGATCACTCAATATAAAATTTTAGTCTGAGGAATATGACATTATTACATATTAAAAATGTTGTCAAACTTGTATTCAACTTTACAATTAAAAGATCCCATGTATTTTATTTCCAAATCATTTTAGACCCTTCATTAGGAGGGTGTGTGTAATCATGAATTTTTCTTGTTATAGTTCTTTTATTCTGGAAAACAAAGTTGTTTTTTTTTCATTTTTTCAGAAAATGTGTAACAGGCAGTCAATAACTATGACTTTTACATGATACAAATCTAATAATTAATCTAATAATTAGCAACTGGTCATAATCAACCACTCAGATTTTGCCATAAGAGCTAACTCATATTCAATAAATGTTCACCTATTGTAGTAGGCAGTTGATGTTTTAATTTAACAGCAACTGTATGTTTTCATTGCTGTGCACCTCGTAAATGTATCACATCATAAATTAGTTCATGATGTGCCTAAGTGTGCTCTTATTTGCCTTTACTGCTACATAGCTACATCATTACAATGTTTAAACAACAACAATGTTTAAACAAATTCTTTAATATTGTGTAGGCTCCCTCATGCCATCGAAACAGCTCTGACCTGCTTAGGCATGAACTCTACAAGACCTCAATGTGTGCACTGTGGTATCTGGCAGGCCTGCACATCCTCTATGTATCAGACTAGTTTGTCTAGCACATTCCACAGATACTCTTTCAGACTGAGATGTGAGGGAAATTGAAGGCCAAGCCACACTTTAGAAAAATGGGTAGATAGATAGATGGATAGATGGATGGTTGGTATAAAGGGTGAAGAGGAAGGGGCTTAGCACACACCCCTACAGTGCACCAGTGTTGATAAAAGTGGGTGGAGACATGGTTGTCCACGTTTTTAACTGCCCGTGGCCAATCGCTAAGGAAGTTGTGGATCCAGTGGATTAGAGGTGGGGGGACGTGCAGGTCCTGAATTTTGTTGATTGATTGATGGCTTTGGATGGTAAAGGCAGATTTCAAGTTGATGAAAATAATCCTGGTGAAGTTGGCAGGTGTTTCAAGATGTTGCAGGAGTAAGGGGAGGAGACATGCCTCAGCATCCTCCGTTCCCCTTTTTTTCCTTGAAAGCAAACTGATTGCTGTCCAGGACTGCAGTATTGGGCAAAGAAACTGGGTTGAATATTCTGGGAAAACGTATTCCCAAGCATTTCATAATTATTGACGTGGGTGCAACTGGCCGGTAGTGGTTGAGTTCAGAACATCGGGGTTTCCCAGGTGTTGATATGATGGAGGATTCTTCCATAGGACCAGTACTGTTGCAGTTCTGTATGATCCCCTGAATAGTGACTGTATACTCTGGGAAAGTTCAGCCGCACAGTCCTTAAGTACTCTGGCCAGGATGCCATCTGGTCCTGGTGCTCTGCTGGGCTTGCAAGCTCTCAGCTACTAAGGCACATCCACAGATGTGAAGGGGGCCTGATGCACTGGCTCCTGGATGGGAATGGCCTTCGGTAGGGCCCTTCGTACATCAGAGTGTCTTTGTCAGATATAGAGTAGAAAAAGTTTAAATCCTTGGCAAATGAATTAGGATCTGATATTGTCTTCAATTTAGGTTAGTTATTTTGTCTTGTAAGTGTTTTCATTTTTTTAAATGCTTGCTTTGTGTTCGTAGTGGTGAATTCTTGTTCAAGTTTGTCTTTGTATGTGAGTTTAGCCTTGATAATGTCATTTTTTATCTGCCGGGTTATGTTTTGGAGTGTGACTCAGTCTAGTCTCTGCCATGCCTCCTGATTTGCCTTAGGTTTTACAGGATGTGTTTGTTAATCCAGGGTATGGAGTTGGGAAATCACTTAATGATCTTAGTTAGAATGATGGTGTCAACACAGAATTTTATGTAATCCATGATTACAGAGACCCTTTCTTCCAAATCCCCATCAAAAATGTCCCAATCCATGCAGTTGAAACATGCAGTGCTGCAATTGAGTCCTCTGACCACTGTTTGGCGCTGTGGGTCTCGGGCTTTGCCCATTTCAGTGATTGTTTGTAGAGCGGAAGCCGAGTGAGGATGTTCTGCAAAACCAAGTGGTGGATATCCTTAGGACATGTATGCATTTGTGACATTCCCATAACACAAGTCCACTGTGTTTTTTACCCTTGATTGTACATTCACACACTAATGGAAATTGGGCAGCGGGCCACTGAGCCTACAGCTGTTGCCCACGTTAAACACTGGACTATCAGGAGATTTCTTCTGCATAGTGTTAGCGGTGTTAGTCACAAGATCATTTGGCATTTACACTTGGCGGGACTTAAGCATTGATCACTAAGGTAGGGAAGTCCCTTGGGAGGTGGAAGGGGCGCACACCCCAGCAATACCAGATTTAGTGTACATATCTGGCCATGAACTTTTATGCTGGTTCAACAACTGTTGTTAAGGTACAAACAGACCCCTTCTACCCGCACCATGCCTGCGTCCTTTGTCCAGTCCACCTTGATGGCAGTGAAGTTATCACCTCTTTGTCAGGAACCGTCTTATCCAGCCAGGTCTAAGTTAGGGCTAGGATGCCTGCTTCCCAGATAGCCCCTTCCATCCAGCATTTGGCTGTCCATCTTGTTGTGGAGTGACCATACATTGGCCAGGATGATGGAAGGTAGCGGGGACATGAAGGGTCATGTCCTCACCAAGCATAGATAAGTCTTGTGGGGAATGTGGCCCTGGCAGTAGAGTCCAGGTATCACAAGAGATGATCCACAAAGTAAGGATCAGAATCCAAATTGCTTTGTACATTCTTACTAAACAGGAATAGACACACTTAGACACGACAGACAACACCGAGGCCAACAACCAAGCATGGGGTTTACCCCGTACTAATCTCTTTGAACTCTCGATCATGTTACTCAAATTATACCTCAACAATTTTTGCAGTGTGGACAGATTATCCTGCTGGTTGAAGACAATGGCGTTAAGGAATATCCTCCTGTGAAGGATGAAGATTGTACTTGGTCTGAAACAATGTTTAGGCGAGTTGAATGTTTCAATGTAACACCCACATGAATGCAGAACCCAAGTACATTGCCGACAGCATCACATTGCACCCCAACACCTCCCCCCAAGTTGCCTTCATCCCCTGTGTCAGCACGATTCATCAGAACAGGCCACCTTCTACCATTCCTCCATGGTCTACTTCTTATGCTCTCGTGCCCACAGTAGACGTTTTTGGAGATGGACAAGTGTCAACATGGGCACTCTGACTGGTCTATGGCTATGTAGCCCTGTAAACCACAAGCTATGATGCACTGTGTGTTCTGACACCTTTCTACCATAGCCAGCATTCTTTTTGAGAAGTTTGTGCTACCGTAGGTCTTCTGTTAAGCTAGCCGTTGCATCCTACTACATCACTGAACCTTGGACTCCTGGGTCCCCTGTCCCCAGTTCACTTGTTACCCTTCCTGGACCACCTTTGGATGGTACTTACTACTGGTAGTACTGTAACCATTGTAACAGATGCCATTGTAACGGCACAATCATAGCCATTCATTTTACCCATCAGTGGTTTTAATGTTGTGGTTGATCGGTTTATGTATGAAAGTTCTTTGACTTGAATGCAGTTCTGCTTGAAAGAGTGCACAAAGCCTTGTTTACAAAGAACAGACATGCCATTTTCTCTTGAAATACTTCCTATTGGCTCACATTTTAAGGATGTATGAAACACAGTTACTGTAGGAACTTCTAGATCTGTGTATCAAACCAAGGTAGTCCACAGAATGAGCAATAGTTACTGATGATACTGATAAATACATATCACTCCTTAAGGTGATTTAGAAGTGAAATGTGCAGGTCCAAACAAGGAAAATTCTCTATAGCTCTATTATGGAGTTATGGGTTTCGCAAACACAAACTATGTATAATCGGTGTATGAAATCAGTGTTCATGATCGCTTATGCCCTAGGGATGCAGAGAGGGATGCAATCAAAACACTGTGCCCTGCCAGCATGGAAGAAAATCTGCTTGCACGTAATTGGGATTAAATGTGTTTATTCTTCTTGCATGAGTTTTAAGTCATGTAGCTCCGTTGAGGAATAGAGAGAGAGTGATGGCCAGATTTTGGTCTTCCTCATCCAGCCTCCCACTATATGGCAATCTTTCCCTGGCTGATGGTGGCCAAAGCAGGGTGCAAATTACACACATTAACTGTGTTTTTAATCTCAACTATAAAGTTCATGCTATATAAATATGGTTCAGAGCACTTAGGGCCAATTTTCCTGACTTCTATGTCATTGACCTTTGATTGGTCCTCAACATGTGCTGGACTGTAAGTAACACAACTGCATGTTCATTTTAAAAAACACTGGTTGAATACATGGAGTCACAAGAGCCAAATTACTAATGACTCTAAGCACTTATAAAATATTTTTCCGATAAAAGGCCTATCTATTTTTTCCGAATAACCCATAATTCAAAGGTTCATAAAACTATGAGCAAACTGAGAAAATCTTTGTGTGTTTTCTTTGAGAATTTGAATCTTTAAAGAGATTTATGACAAGATCTGACACTCATTTAGTTGTATCATTATTACTCTAAACCTTTAGCATTATGTCTAGGCAATAGAAAGTTGAAGAGTGAATAAATGGAACACAGTTTGAACAAAGTCAAAATATGCTTTCTGAATTTCCTAAGGGAAAATAAGGTGCCACACCCTCTTCAGGGAGGAGAAATTATTTTTGCAAAGTTTAAAATATGAAAATATTATACTATAAAAGGTGGCATAAGTTTTGCACAGCCAAGCTTTACTTTGTTTTCCCAATATGTTCAGTTCAGCAACCAAACAATATTCATGTATTAAAACCGTTCAGAAGATGTGTACGTATACAGACTTATTTTAACTTACGTAAACTTACACATAAATTGGCCTTGAGGTGCCAGAACAAACAGATATTTGTGCCTCTGTTCAAAAGGCAGAACATTTAGCTATGCTAATTTGTACAGCTATCAAAATGTACTTGACATAGAGGACACAAAGTCTTCTGAGTGATAATCATGATGGTTCCTAATGGCCAACAGACAGGGCACAATGACAAATCCCCTGGTTTCAAAAGACTGAGCTCGGAAGACCAGGCATGCCATCACTCTTGTGACTTTTGAAATACTATTTTCTACAACTTACGCTCTTTAGATCAGTATAAATGCAAGTACAAATGACCTCTCAATGGATGAGGTGAGATTTGCAGCATTTTGTCCAAAACATTTTAGTAAAGTCCACTTAAAACAAGCCAATGTCAAACGCAATGACTTTTAAGAGACCTGTCATATGCCCACAAACATGTACATAGATCTTCCCAACAGACCATAAAAGACACCATTACACCCCTCAGCAGCATACCTCTTGGCTTTGTTTACGCAAGAGCAAACTGTGATCTATGAGGATTTGCATCTTTAATAAGAGAGATCTGTAGCAAGTTTTGACACTCATTGTTTTATGAATAGATTTTGTTTGTACAATACAATTTGTGCATTAAAGTACAGTTTTTGTTCCTTATTTCTTATTGACTGACAGTTTTCATATTCTCTATTCAACCAAGAGATGTCACATTATTAAGATAAACAAATAAAACCTACAGTGATGTCGTTACCTGAGAAAATGAAAGGTTATAATTATTTGCTGTGATATGCTACATCTCATAAAATTTGCAAAGCAGTTTTTTTTCGTTTTGTGCAGTGTCACAAATTGTGCAATGACCGCATGAGCATGGACCAGATGCGCACTTGAAGAAAAAAAAAAGAAGCTCTTCCTCTTCATTTAATAACAGATGAGGAGAAAAAAAAATCAAAATGTGCAAAAGGCCCCTTGAATAAGAGTCAGAATCCCACTCCATTGTCTGCGTCAACTGTGCATGGAATGACCGCAAGCCGTCCTACAAAGCTTAGGCCCCGCGGCCGGACTGACTCCTTTGCGAACTGCCTGGACATGTCACGGCTTACAAATAAATAAATAAATAAATAAATAATTAAAAAAAAACATGCCACCTGTGAACATATGCTTCAGACATTACAGTACAGGGATTAGATAATTAATGACCTCTCTTGCTTTCGCTCCAGTGAGAAAACACTGCATAGAGGGTGCCATTTCCCTCCATAACAAACTCAACGAAGAGCGCAGCCCTGCCCTCCTTCTTTCCTTTCCCAAGTCCTCCACTCCTGCCAATCCAGGCACTCTGAAGGATGCTTGGCCGGCTGAACCCTACACTCTATGCTCACACAGCTGTGTGCCTGCCCCCTTCACTGCGAGGCGATATGGAACCCTGGCGGGTGAACTGGCTGAAGCTGGCGGCGCGGGGGCGTGCGCGGAACCGTGAGGCCAATGGGATAGTGACTCCTGCAGACACAGGATCGTCGGTCTGGGCCATGTGGGGCAGGGGACGCTGCGGTTCTGAGGCATCCTGCGGCCGGGACTGTTGCTGCTGGGCATGGGTAGCCTCTTTAGAGAACAGGCTCTGGATCAGCTGGAGCTTTTCCTTCTCCTCGTTCATGAAGACATCTACCAGCATCGTCTTCTCCCGCTTCAGCTGCTCGCTGACGTTCTTGGGCACGTCGGGGATCACCCATGCCACCAGTACGCCCATAAACATCACCAGGTTCTGCGTAGACACACACACACACGTACACACATACACACACACACAAGCAAAAATGTCAACACTTGGGCTATAACAGTTCAGAAGCTAAGTTAGTTTGCAATTTCATATCAGAATCCACAATCTGGAACTGTTTGCCACCATTTGTAATCCTGTCACCACCAAAATATTGGTCCTTCTCAACGTACTCAACATGCATTGCCTTATCCATTCCTCCATGCCTTATAATTTTGTTATTCTTTTTATTATTGTTTAAGAAAGACTACAGGATAATCTGAGGAAAACTCAACCCTCATATAGCAACAAACATATAGCAAAAGCTGTTTCAAGTCATATCTTTGCACTTAAAGTTTACCCTTCTGATCTACCCACAGTCTATTCTGGACACTTACTGTTTGCAATTCAACATGCTGTTTCTTAACAGTCTTTCATTATGCAAGAAAGACTGTTAAGAACAGAGAGTGGAGCTGACTTGAAACCTGGGCTGATCAGCACGAAGCATTTTCTTGTTTTTTACAATCCTGGTTGTGAAAGACATCCGCCCTGCTGTCTTGTGCTATATTTGTTTTGATCTAAAGTCATGTTTGTTCGCTAGAAATCTTGATTTCAAGTTCTGATGTGAGTTCTTGATACTTGATCTTGGTTTATTTGTAAGTAGGTGTATCCTGTATCATGAGGGCTTTGATAGCTGAAGGCAAATTAAAAAAAAAAAAAACACAGTGGAATTTGTCTTGAGGCCTCTAACATTTTCAGTGTCAGTTAAATATTGTAAATTTTACAATATTCAATTTGTTTTCCTTCGGACAAATGTTCAGCCTGATTGTACCTGATTTTTAATTGCTCTGAAGATATGAGGCCCTCTCCATTTATATCAGAGCCAAACTACATAGTACCCATAGTACATAGTGCGCAAGCATTGCCCCAGCATAAAGGGGTAAAGAAATGCTCTTTCAGTGGAGTGGCTTTGTAAAAAATGCTCTTCTTGACATTGCTTTGTAATGTGATATGGTAAAGGTTTTTTTGGCTCATTTTTATTTTGTTTTGTACTTAGCCAAGTTGGGAATATTGTTGTGTTCTGCTATTTACATTTGTTGCTTGAAAGGAAGCACCCTTTACAAGAAAAAAACGGAAGTTCTGAGGTAAGTTCTGGGTCCTTGATCTTGACCTGGGGTTCAATTGAAAGTATACATTGTAACATGGATGCTTTGTTGACCGAAGGACAGAAAAAGAAATCAGGAATTTTTCTGTGGGCCTCTCACATTTTCAAACATAGTTTTTTATCCTGTAGCCTGGGTCAGGCTTTAGATTTGTAGTGTAAGAGGAAGCACCTTGTACAAGCTCTACACATGAATCATTTCTGCAATGGGCGCAAAGTAATGTATTGATAATTAAAGCACTCCAGAATAAGACTCTTCTAAAACTTCACCTACTCCCCACCCCAACACACCTGATCCGAGTCTTGAAGGAGTCGCGTGCTACAGCGGACAGGATAATTACCGGAATAGTTCTTTGGAACTACGTAAGGCAGTAGTGTTACAAAACACTGCTCATTGATGCATGTATGATGCACACAGTCCTTTCCAAAGACTGCGATGCACTACGGGAAGTGCAGAGATGATTTGGCCTCTGCAGAGTTACTGAAGTGCCAACCTGAAGTCAACTAAACAATAGATCATCATAAAAAGAAACATTTGTAATAAGCTAGAGCCCTCACCAACACACATTATAATGAGTGACAAAAAAAGAGGGTGGGGCAGGAAGAAAACAACAGGCACACTAATTTTGAATGCAGACAGAGTATCTCCTAATGTGTGTGTTCCCTTAAGCCGACAAGACGTAATGGCATTGTATTTCGGTCACTTCTCTTGTGCCAATGTTACAAAATTGGAAGGTTACTTTCAAAATGTATTATGTTGCAGATTATTGAGTACCTAATTAAAAATGCAATTAGTAACATAATCTAAAGGATTATGCAGTACCACATAGCTACTCTTATTACGCTCCATTAATGTTGATTTGTTTTCCTTTCAAAACTATACACTAAAGAGTAAATTAACCTGGTTAATCTACTTACATAATGTGTTCTGTTGCTACCCAACCCTTCTACGAATGAATTGGTCATCACTCAATGAACCTCAACACATACATGGAGGTACAGAACTAAACATTGTGGTGTCAGGAGAGCTGCTTCCAACTGAATATCAGCAAAACCACGGAGCTGCTGGAAGACTACAGCAGGAGACAGCAGTGGTCCTACAGCCTCCTTAACATCAACGGGAACTCAGAGGGTGAGTAGCTTCTAATATCTGGGCATTCTCATTTCAAAAGATTTGACACGGACTCAACGCGATATATATATATACATAAAGACTCGCCCCATGTTTTTTACTGTATCCAAATACAGACTTATGTGGGAGGGAGACCATTGTGTAATTCAGTGCCAGAAAAATTTCAAGATCATTGAAATTTCAAAATAAATTTGTAGTCAAGGTCATGAGATTATTATTATTTGTGTTCTTATTTTGTTGTCATTCTGTAAAGATTATTATTTTTCAGGACATTTATACCAGGAAATGCAGGATCAGAGAATTATGATACTCAGAGATTCGTCTCACCCCAATAAATGCTGAAATCAGACAGAAGCTTCAAGACCAAAAAAGAGAAACTCAGGAGGACCTTTTATCCTCAGGCCACAAGACCAAAGGTTAAATGTAACTGTTCATTATAACACAAACAGGACTCTCCACCTCATTATACCTCACCTGCTGTCTGTCATTTCCATGCCGTAAGTTTATTTACATCAACATAAACACCAGTACAAATTACTTTACAGTACATAGACATTCCATTCCATCACACAGTTCAAATCTTGTTTACAATCATATTGCCTATTTGGCCCTATGTATTTTATTACAATAGTTTTAGCATTCACAAATTATTAGTGAACTTTATTGCACAGTCTACTGTCTCATACATGTTTCACTAATTGTGGCATTTCTATAACTGTGTTTGTAACAAATAAATAATTTAGAATCTTGAAACTGGGTTGCGATTCTTATTCTTTAAAAGAAACGTATTTTTCGTTGAGTATCCCCACACAAAAGGAGTTTAATAGGAGGATTCAGTGTAACGCCAGGCCAAAACATATTTTATATACCAATTAAAAGTGC
Source organism: Ladigesia roloffi (assembly GCA_037577295.1). Taxonomy (NCBI): domain Eukaryota; kingdom Metazoa; phylum Chordata; class Actinopteri; order Characiformes; family Alestidae; genus Ladigesia; species Ladigesia roloffi. Next base: position 21,176,432 of record JBBKCR010000122.1, on the reverse strand, counting down.
TAAAGCACATTTATGCTGCATTTATGTGGAGGAAATCTTGCCTCTTGAACGAGAGCTATTACAGGGCAGTAAATTTTTATGTGTTTGGAAGCTTGACCTATGCTGTAATAGTAAATCAGCCCATCTCTGAAATGGCATTCTGACAAATGGAACAAGCTTAAAACTATGATATATTGAATAAGCTTAAACGAGGGAACCCTCTTTATACTTTCTCTGATTAAGTGCAATGATGATATTTTACCTGGGTCTACAAGTATAAAAATGCATCAGTGCATCATGATGCCTCAGTCTGAACTACAACTGGATATAGTATTATAAACTAAAGCTTGTATGCTCATATTTTGGCCTAGAATACATTTCTTCAGTGATTTTATTGAGTATATCTCACTACTGCAAACAGTAACTGTGATGAATGGTAATTATCAACTGGACCATTTCTAAAGCATCAATAAAATGGAGTTCAATTTTTATTTCCTGTTGTGTACAGTATAAAGCCCATACCTGAAAAAGTATGACGAAGGCCAGTCGAGCAGCTAGGACTGACCAGTACTGCTTGGAGAACTGGTAGGGCTGGGGTGACCATGGTGGTTCTCTGTAATCCTTATACCTGCAGACAAAACAAGAGTTAAGTGGTTAGAGGTGGGTATTCAAGGCAGCTGTTGCCAGGAGAACGCTGCACTGTGGTACAGCAACAAAAATAGAGGACAAATCAGTAGCACATGCCGCACACATTCTTCCAGGGAGCAACATGGCGAAAGATAATAGGACGTACTTATAATCCATTCTTGAAGATTTAAAGCAGACTTTGTGAAATCTCGGGAAAACAAGAAAACTGCCTTTTCTCTCAACACCTGCTCTGTCTTTAAAACTGCACCGCCATGTTTTTGTGACTGATTTCATGATGAAACGTGGGGGAAAAATGTGGAGAAAAAACATTACAAGTGCTTTCTCATTGTCGAAACCCATCAGGAAATTATTAAAGATCAAAATGTTGGTGTGTCAAGTCATGAGATACTGCAGCCGCGAGAATGTGATTATAAGACCCTGAGGGACAGATATGGTCAGCACTGAGAATGAATACCTTATAGAGTATGGCTGAACCTTGGGTTTGTATGACATTGTATTAAATTAGCTGTAACTAAGAATGTACCCCAGAGTTTTTTGATATCCTGTATCCAATTATGAAAACACTGAGGAACTACAGGCTTCTTGATTTCATTGCCCATATACAGTATTGTACTTGCAAGACTGGTTTATATTCCACAAGACAGGCGCACATCTTCATCTGAAGACTTAATCCCTAGGACTGCAATTACTTGTTTACATAGAGCTATTTTAGCAGAAACAGCATACATGGGGGAGATCATGATTTATTTGCTTTGGGAATCCATAACTGCTGTATATTTAAGGTATTTGGGGGCATAGTTAAAGAACTAAGGCCGTGCTATTGGCCTCCACCACAACATGCTTCATTCTTTTTCATTTGCACACTCACACAAACACAAACACTCCCAGACTTGGTAAAACGCTGACATCATGGTGCCACTACGGCCTCTGGGGAGAGCGCCTCAGTTCTCAACGGTCTCTGATAACAGCATTTGTCAACACTGTCCTACAGCTTGTGTCCTGGAAGCCACCACACATATCCAAACAGTTATCCAGAGTTGCAGTGGAACTTTATCTACATGTTTCTTTCATCATTCTTTCTTGGCCTACCACTTCCACCCATCCTACACCCTACCCTGAGGATGTTTTCCTCGCTATTACAATTATCTGTGAGTTACATCTCCTGAGACCTTTCATCAGCTAATCACAAGGAAAACAGAGGAAGAGACACGAAAGAATGAAGTTAGACGGGAATAAGTGTCACTTCTAATGAATGTAAAAAGACTATCAAAAACAGCTAACACTGAATGTCTCAGTAGAACAAACATATCATATCTGTGGAATCAGTAGCAGTAAATAACCACTTTAGTCATAAGCATAAACACAGTCACATGCCTGACTTTTCATATGAAAAGAGTGTGCAGGAATTATATGTGAGGAGAAAATTATTCGTTATATTTTTCACTTAATTTGCCAGACCCCTTGCACAAAAATAGTTCGTAACAACTAAGGGTGGACAAAAGGAAGAAAATACCCCAACACAGAAGACAGATAGATAAAGTTAATTATATTATGTTGTTGCAAGAGTGGGAGGGGTGGGATGTACTGAAGTTGATGTGTTGAATGCTGGACAAAGTCAGTCTTAGGGGTAGTTTCCAGTAGGCTGTGGTCAGTACCAACCTTTGGGTCCTGACATTTATGTGGATGTAACTTTGAGACATTCCACTCACTTAAACATTTTAGCAGACCAAGTCTACCTTTAGGGATTATTCCTTACAGAGGTGCTGCCTCCAAATTCTCCATCTCTCAATCTGATCGATGGGCAAACTACTCCAATCCATTCTAAATCTTACAGGATTTTGAGGATCTGCTGCTAATGTCTTTGGGACACATACCACAGAACACCTTCAGATGTCTCCTGTAGTCTTTGTTTCAATGGGTTAGAACTGTTTTGGTGGAAAGCAGGAGATTTACAGAATGTTATACAGATGGTGTAACTGTCATTATTATAACTTTACAGAGCGTATCACAGTATTTCTAGGTTTCTGATGTCTGAGAAGAGGCAATAAAGCCTAAGATAGCCACATTTAAAATACAAACAAGACCTAAGAGTGCCCAGCAGAAACTTGCCCAGAGGCTCATGCTTCCTCCACCATCTTGTCTTCTTCCAACAGTCCATCCTGGTGTCATCCGCTCCCAGGTAAACAGCAATCCTGTCAATTTGTCAAAATGGTCACATGCCCACTGTAGGGCATGCGTCAACACAGCACCAAACTCAATAAACCCGTCAGCAGGCCTTCTACTGATTCAGACCACAAGCACCCAACACCCTGTTAAAGGTTAATTCCTCCTTGGACCATGGTAGGTGGGTGTGCACCACTGCTGAATGTGTGCCTAAAATGTCAAATGTCAAATTATGATGTCATTCACACTGTTCAACATATATTCCCAACACCTTGGCTCAGCACCATCTCATAATGTGGCAGATCTCAACGATACAGTAGTTTATATGCTGACATATGTGGGTCCTTCACTAGCCTACTCTGGACTCCCCATTATAGGGGAGCAATTGCTTCAGATGCATGATGTCAGTTTTTGATATACAATTAAAGATTTAAAACCACAGAGGAAAGTCCATACAGCGTCCAACCCATTAAGACCTGAGCTGACACATGCTAAAAGGAGAGTGTGAAGTCATCTTTTCCTGTTTTTATTGTACTACGTCCCCTAAAATGAAGCCTGGAGCTGTAGGTGAACTACAGTTTTTGCTGATAGTGCTGTAAAGCTGACAAAGGCATAGCGTGAGCTGTTCTAGGGACATGGAGGTATGGGCATGCAAGGAAACTGATGCAGAATATATGCGCTCTCCCCAGTGCACAGTGAAGAGTATGCAGGTTATTTTAGACCCGAGTAAAACGTGACCAATCCCATGGCTGCTGACCACTCATTTACTCACATTATTAATCAAACATCATTTTGAAATTTAAATGGTTTAATGAGCCTACATCCATTGTCATTTTCATGCAGTTTTCTCTAAAAACACACACTGTGTGTGCACTTCCTTGCGATTAAAAACCCTTAAAGAGGACATATTATACCTCTTTTTAAATCAGGCCTATGTGCTACAAAATATGTTCAAGAATTTCTATGCAAAAAATCCCACTGACATAAAGAGATCCCAACAACTCTATTCTTGACAGTTTCAGTCTCTTTCAAAATGAGACATTTAAGGGCTCTGTCACTTTTTTTATACAAATAAGCTGTTGCTGGCAATGCCCAACCCATCCCATGCCTACGCTGCTTGTTTACCAGAAAAGAGAGGCGCTATCCAGCCCTATATGTTCAACCTGAGTCAGACCCTGAGCAAGATGAACACAACACTTCAAGATTGGCTTGCCTTTGCCTGTAGCCATAGTGCTCGGCATCTTATGCGTGCTCGTAAAACCAGCAGGCAAAAATACTGGATCTTCAACTAATCTGGTGGGAGGATTTTTCACACATGGAGTATTTACAGGAGCAGTAAAGTGAAAATATTGAAGAGGGCCTCACCTGCAAACTGTGACTGTGGAGCCATTAGGTGCCGTGTCTGCTTTGAAATGGGAAACGTTGAAGTAGGAAAGTGTGTGGTCAATGAATCCGTCCATAGAGCCAGTCTCACTGTACATGTACTGATAAACCAGTCGTGGGATGAAGTCTGATGTGAAGGAAATGACAAAAGCCTGAAAAATAAAGATAAGATATAGTAATTTAAGTTTTGACGCATACACTTATTATTATTAACCTTTTTTATCATTGTTTTGCTTTACATGCACATAGCTTGATTATTTCAGCGGAACTGTGTAATTATGTGATCACTTAATTAACTATGTAAGTAATTACACTGAGATCAGAAGGTCAGACTCAAACTGAAGCGGAATGTAAATGAGATGTTTTGAGCAATTAAACAACAATTGGTCATTTTGATCATTTTATCATTTAGATTTTGGCCGATCAATTGGCAATGTATAAATTTTGGAAACCGAATATTTGCTCAGTGCATCTGAATACTGCCACATGTATACCAAAGAAAATCATAGTTTAATTATTCTTGAAACATTGTGTCCAAGAGAGCACTGATGCCGCACAGCAACAAGGTCCTGGGTTCGACGCATGGGTTGGGCTAGAGTGTTTCTGTGTGGAGTTTGCATGTTCTCCCCTTGATGGTGTTTGTTTACTCCTGCCAAATACATGCACTTTGGATAGGTCAACAGAGCACATCTTGTCTGTCTCTGTATGTGGCCCTGCATCATACAGGGTCCAGGGTGTACCCCTCCTTTGCCTATTGCAGCTGGGATAGGCTCCAGCCTCTGACCCCGAGTGCGGGACAAAGGGGGAGGTATTGGATGAATTGATGGACATTGTTTCCACAGTCAATGTAATAATTTTTTTGGCTTCATGTTATTTCAGAAAGTTTTGGTTTAATAATTTTAATGGAAATCAGAACTGGATGTAGAAATCCAGGATTGTTGCACCATTTGTACCTATGCTAATAAAAAAAACCCAGAAACAAAGAAAGAATTTGCCTGCCCTCCCAGATGCAGCCTGACTACACGGTTCACTCTGACCTGAGGTCCAGTCTGCTTATTTTTCTCATACTTCACAAATCACCTTTCTATTAAATTATAATAAAGCAACTTTGCCAGAGCTTTGCAAATGAACGTGGACCATGAAAATAAAGTACAAATGCTTAATGTAATGACATTTTACAATCCTCTTAAAAGATCTCAGACGAATATGAGTGAAACTTAAGTAATGCATTATGTAGAATAATTTTAGCACCTTGAAGCCACTTTTTCCTCTTTGGGAAACCTGCTTAATACAGCACACTTCAAAGCATTCCATCATATGTTTATCTTTGAGGTCTCTGGCCCATATTACTGTAAGCCTGGGCTTATCTGACACTGGAGGCATAATAATCCTCACTACAGGCCCACAGTGTATCACGGGGATGCACAGCCCTTCTCCATGGACTGGAATGACAGAAGAAGAAACTTCTCTCTTCCTTCCAGGTCATCAGTTCAGTTCAAAAAGATGTGATTTGTACTAATTCCTCCTTATTCTTACATACTGTGTCTAATTTGTGATCATTGACCACATCTTAGGAAGTCTCAGTGCACAGATGTGCAGACTTTAGGGTAGGCTGAGCATGGGACTATACAGATGGGTGGATGTGGCGCTTACGTTAATGATGACTGAAAACTTGCCCATGCCGCTGAGGATGTTGTACCAAATTCCTGAAATAAGAAAAAGAAAACAGATCAATTTTATCAAACCAGTTTATATGAAAAATAAAAGAGCATTTTTCTCACTTCACTGGATATTTACAAGACTGAATCCGCAAAAATCTGATTTTTTTTCTCTCTGAACAGTCATATGAGCAAGTATGAGCAAGTTTGAATGACTTAGCTGAATGACATGATTTATTAACCTGAGATGTTCTTCAGAACTCTCTGGTTTACTGGAACATTATGTAAGTGGCAGGGATGGTATGTTATATGCAGAGTGGAGCTAAACATGGTATGAAAGTACATATCCAGGAGGAACAGGTAACAGACGTCTATTAACTACTATTTTGTCATTGACAGCTAGCTTAATGTGGGCCTCTGAGAAACTTTCATTGACCTGTAAAGATAACCAGATCTAATCTGAACAAAAACAAAATTTGAGCAATAGGGCTGGTAATCTGAAAGCAGTCGCACTGTCTGCATGTTCTGTAGAGGATCTACAGTATGTGAAGATGTGTAAATACCGATATCCTTCGCTCTAACTGCATCTGGTCTGCGCAGCTCGGTAACAAACTTCTTAGCGTCCAGCCGGATCTCAATGACGTTGTTCAGAAGAGCGAAGAGTGGAGCCAGAGGGAAGGAGGCCACGAAGAGGGAGACAAAGCCGAACTGGATGACTGCGGGTGCGGAGCGTAAAGAGAAGAAACACACAAAACAGACGGCAGATATAAAGAGCCGTGAGCTCACTTTCATCATGCTAATGCCTGCTAAGTCTGCTAAACATTCTGAACCCATGCTGAAGAGCAATAAACATGAGCCAGACTGCAAGCTTTCACGTTCATTTCTGAATGTTTATACAAAACTAATCTGATTAGAAGCTTTGACACCATACACATTTCTCACCCTAATCTGGGCTGTATTATCCTGAGATTTACTTTACACACACCAAAGCATTTTTAAGTGTTTTGTAAACTAATTTAATCTCCAATCTGGCAGAATGTAGTATAGTCTAATGAAATAATTGGATAATGCTAAGGGAATGGGAAAGATGCTTGTATATTGTCAAGAGAACAGTGGTGGGTGAGGAACTTGTGAAAACTGTGGCTGAAGACTAGACTTGCTACTTTGTCTATACTTGATACTTTGTTATTGGGTTTATCATCAACATTAAGTGGATCATGATATTATTAGTGTGTGCAATAAACTACCATGTCCACAATTGCACATTTGTCTTAGCAGGTAATAAAACATCAAAATTATGTGCAATATTTTATTATGTGTGATGTGTGCAGTTTTCATAATAGGTGCTAAATCCTTTCATTGTGTGCAGTAACTTGCTATGTGCAATTGTCGTACCGCTTATGCCAATATTACTAATATACTGTCAGTGCAGGACAGGCATTTTGATATCTAGAATGTGCAATGACCTACTTTTAGTGTTATTAATTATCTAGGTTATTACATTGTAAGTAAATGAAGTATAGTGTTTTGTACATACAGCATAGTGTTCTGAGTTTTCTTTTTAATTTAATCTTTGTATTTCATATTGTAGTCTCTGTGTCTCTGTGACTCACTTGAATTATAAGCTACTTCCTCCAGGATCAATAAAGTTTTCTCATTCTGTTTCAAAAACTTATTTTCAATTGTAGTCCATATTTATAATAGCAACAAATCCTGATCATCTCTTTTGTTGGAGAAACAAAATATTTATACACAGCAGTACAGATTACTCTCGTGAACGCCTTTTAATTGTAGCGCATGATCAGATATCAGGTAGTAGTTGGAGAAGCAGAGGGAAAAGTATAGGGTGTTTTAATATGTAAAATCTTGCAAAAGAGGAGCAGACAGTCAGGAATGAGTCAGTCAGCAGACTGCTGACATAGCAGGACTTGCAGTCACAGCTGAGTTGTCCTGTCATCTACTGTCCTTCTCACTCACTTACTTAGACTGAGGAGAAGAGACGAGGGCAGAGGGGTGGGAAAGTGAGGAAAAGGTTGTCTGATTCAAAAACTGAAAACTTTTCAAGCCTACAAATTTAAATCCCATAATTATTGTTCCTATTTTTACCCTACTCTAATGGTCCTATCTTTATCTTTTTAGATGATTCCACAACTGAGAGCCATTTGTGTCACTGTTATTACATTTGCAAGAATTTATTCCAAGTACAGGTCAAAACATTTTAACCACAGTGTCTCTGAGTATATTTACATTTAGGCCATCGTCAACATAGACACCTTGCCATAAGATAAAGTAATATATAAATGTAAAGTTTTGCATTTGGACTTTTATTTTGACACTGGGTGTGGCCTTGTCCCTCTGTTGGCGAGGGATGAGGTAATATTAGCAGCAGATGTTTTGTGTTTAGTTTCTCTTATAAATTGCATGCTATGTTTTTCTGTCTTTATATTTTCCACCACACTTTGTATCTGGTCAGCTCATGTTTGGAGTTTGACAAGGTGTCTGTTTAGTTCATTTTTTTAGTTTTGGCCATTGTGCTTTTTTTGTTTGGTGTGTATGTGATAATAAAAGAACAAACATTATGAAAGTGGGCTCGTTTGTCTCCCTGCTGAACTGGCACACCGGATCATGACATTAAAAGCTGGCTATCTTGGAGTCAGTTGAAAAATTACAGAAAAATATAATGTAAGAGATTGATGCCCTCCCTTTTGCAGAATCACTCTTACTTAAAAGTTGCCTCTATAGATTATATTGCAAATGATTGTCCACTTTGGAGAATCCATGATGAACCAGTTTATATTTTCCATTTAATATTACATGCATTTCAGCAAATTATTTAAACATTGCTCTACTAAAATGCTGAAATAGATATGTAAAGCAAATTAAATTTGTCCTTTCTAAATGTAGCTGCAGGAGACTCTCTCCACTGAGACAAGGTCTCTGTACATATTAGATCTGGGGATTTTATCTTCTCTTCATCTTGGAAGAAAGTAATTTGGACAAGAACGCAGCCCTAATACTCCTAAAAGTAAAGTAATAATTCAGCAACTTCAATGCTGAAGCTGAACAGAGTTTCCAAATAGTCTCATTCTCATTGCTTACAAAAAAACAAACACAAAAAACCCCTCCTTACCTTCCTAACCTTGTTTTAGTTTCTTTTTGTTGCCTTATGTGTTAAGACTGGTGTAGTTAGGTATCAGTGACAAGTGTTGATCAGGTGTACTGAGCTACAGTACCATAGGCGATTGGTGGATGTTGACTAAAGTCTTGCCTTAGCGGTCCTTGACACAGTTGTGGATTACTTGCTGTACGTAGCTCTGGATAAGGGCGTCAGCTAAATGCTGTAAATGTAAATCTTAATGTAAATTCTGCTTCCAGTTCTGAACTGCCTCTACATCTATGTATTTATCAGAATGTCATTTGAACAGTGCAGGAACGCTCACTTGGAGAGAGCTAAAATCTGTGAATATGAGAATCCCTGTAGGGTGATGAGGCGATGACTCCACAAAAGCTAGAATCCTTAGTGAGGGAAAATTATTGTATAGCTGTGCTAACAAAACAAAACTGCTAGTCTGTCTATCTGACAGATATGGAACATGACCTTTGTGGGAAATGGTATTTCCAGCTTTGACTTGATTGACATTCACTTTCTTCTCTTCATGGCAAAACAATGGTGTGCACAGGTCAGGCCGGAGGGCATGCTTCAAAAAAACCCAAGACTGAAGAGATATACTCTTACCTGTCAGCAGAATCTGTTCACAGTTTTCATAGTAGTTTCGGTTGATCAGCTTGCTCTATATCTCTATTTCCCTCAAATATTTCAAGTTTTTAAATTTTTTTTATATTTGCTTTCCAGGTGTCTCAATTTTGACATCCCTCTCAATTTTTTAAACACAGTCCAAATGACTTGCTCAGTTTCCTCCACAGACCAGTAAGGGGCTTCCAAGGCAACTTCAAACATGCAAATGAATCACAGTATTCAGAAAAAAATGACATGTCTTGAGTATTTGTGACAAATTATGTCTTTTAATATAACTGTCACATATAACTGCCATGACAGATGCTATGATGTTAGACGTAAATTAGGGTAATGACAAACGGCCATGGCATCAACCACTTTGATAACTGTCATGACCATCAGTGTTAACAAAACAATGATATATTAATGGACGCAACCATGCCATTACTATTTAATGAGACAGATTACCTCAGCGTCATGCAAGGTCATGCAATGAAAACATCACCCCATTTTCTTCCTAAAGGAGAGTGAACTAGATGGATTCCTAGCCACTACAAAATACCACTTACATATAAACTAAAACCTCAGTACTGAGAATAAGCATTTTAGTCAAAAATCTGCAAATTTACTAAGGGCTGATTCCAAAATAAAAGGTCAGTGCCTCATTTTTGTGGTCTACTTTAACAAAATCAGTGACGTCAGCTGGAATTAATCTTCATAAGGAATTAGACTCTTCTTTAGAGAAAAATCCCCCAGAAATATATAACATTGGGTCTGGAGTGTGACCTAATATGCTGAAATGCTTAGTTGTGGATAAACATCTAGAATTATTTCTCTTGAGAATCACAAACTATCTGTTATTTCTTTAAAAAATGTAAAAAATGAAAAAGCCTCTTTGATCCATGGACAATAAGGCTTAGATAAAGTCTGCAGGATAAATGATGGTGCTCTGGTTTCGAATGTCTCGTTTTACTATTATCCTAGCAAGCTTTCAGATGTCAGTTACAGCGCAGATGACGTAAAATGCGTGCTAAGCACACACATGCTCAACCCCACCAGCATTAGTGATGAGTACACACAGGAAGCGGCCAGAGTTTGTTAACTTAGCTGGCTAGCAAATGCAGCGCTCACACGCTATGACTTATACATGACAGGGAATTAAAGGACTCACGCAGAGTCTATGGACTGAGGAGGGGGGTCATAAAATGACAAGCCTGGAGCTTAGAGCCATGAATATGTTCACCACAGATCTGAGCTCATTCAGACTGAGAGAGGACGTTCACTCACTCATCTCCATGTATTCAGGTGTGAGACCATCAAAGGGCTCCAGGTTGTGATCTAGATGCCACTGGCGCAGAACTCGACCGGTCTGCTCCGCGCGTTCCTCCGGGGTCATTTTCTTCTCCTTCAGTGAGCGAAAGAGCTTCTTCAGCTTCCTAAAGATGACGAGGATAGGCAGAAACAAAAAGTTCAAGATCAATTAATAATGTATAAAACCATCATTTCTGCAAGTCAAGCAGAAGACTCACACAACTATGAGCCCTCTTAAAGTGGAATTATCCCATGTTAGTGTTAAATTTAAAAAGGATAAAACATCTAACACCTGCATATCTGTGGGTCTTTTGCTCCTTAAATAGTTTGACAAGAAACACAAGCTGAAGGTTCCTGACTTTGTGCTTTAGGTCCAGGTAGAACAGAGTGGTGACACTATTATGTAACACTGGTTCAGCAGATCTGACATTTTGAATGACCACAAAAAGTAATATTTGGAATACGTTGAGCTTTCACCCAATTTGTGAAAGAATGTTCTAAAATGACCAAAACCTCCAGAGACTGATGCTGTTATTAAGGACAAAATGACTGCAGAAGATTGATGTAAAAAATAATGTAATAAGAGACAAATACTCTAGAGCAGCGTTTCTCAAACTTATTTGTCCATGGGACCTATCATGTCAGGCTTTGGGGCTTCAGGGCCCTGTATGTATGGAATTTTGAGTGCTGCAGAACCGAGGCACCGCGGACCGGCGTAGAAGATCTCACAGCCCGGCACCAGTCCGCGGCCCATAGTTTGAGAAACGCTGCTCTAGAGTATAACAGGTATGTATCAAATATGTGTTGTTTTCTACACTAACATTTCAGTGAGGTTTTGATTGTAATTAGCCACAAGAACATTCATGAGGTCAGGTACTGAGGTTGGATGATTAGTTTTGGAGCTTTACTTCAAATCATTTATCCAGGTACCATTATTCCAGAGAGTTCATTTACATTTCTCCATTGTCTAGAACTGTGGGACTCTTTACCCCTGTAGCTGACACTTGGCATTGGGCATGATGACCTCAGGTTTGTGCAGCTGCTCCAGGGTATCCTATTCAACCGGCAATGTTTGTCTCAGCAATAGGAGCGGCAGTTAAACTCACTGTATGGAGAAGATCTTTTAGATGTACAGTGTACTGGAGTAAACCACAGCACAATGAATATCCATAATGTCAAAGCAGCAGACACACAGAGCAAACACCTGCTTGTTAACCGCAGACACGCAGCTGAACACTAAGAAACATGATGCAGTGGCAGCGTGTGAGAATAAATTGACGTTTAATTGCAGAAGCTCTTGACCCAACTGTGTGTGTTCACCTAATCTTCAGCAGACACCAGACACCAGACAGTGGGTGTAACGCCTGCTTCATTCCTGAGGCCTATCCTTCACTCTGGTCCCTAAAGCCCAGTAGTCATTAAAGGACAAGCAGGAGGAAAAGCAGGTGTCAGTAGCAACTAGAACACCACTGACATATGAACAGTGAAGAATTAAGGAGCACGCGGCAGTGGAGGCCCACACCGGAGAAACTCAGCTCAATGAACCAGTTTTGCTGCCTTACTGTTTTCTAATTGTTTTTGATATCAGAAGTAATAAGCTACACATCTGGAATTACATAGTGACCAAAATAGTAACAAATAAAAGAAAACTCACATTATAGACACTTCAAAGTACACTTCCCACCCCATGGGTGCCGAAAGCATTTTTAATGTGAGGGTCTTGGCAAAAGACCGGGAGTGAAAATGTGGGCAGCTCTCTACGTCTCCACTCTTATCCGGGTGACAAAGTATTTTTAAAACATGGGGGGACACTTTTCCGCCCTGCTATAATGGTTCCAACTATACACACTATTCGTTCCCACTTTAATTTATGGAAAACAATCGGGTGTCCCCAAACTTTTGACTGGCATCTCTAAATGGGGCAGCTGGTCAACTTGGGTTTAGGGAGATATCCCTGCAATCAGAAGATTGTGGGTTTGAATCCCAGGACTGCTAGTGACACCACTGAGAGACCCTTGAGCAAGGGACCGTACCCACGCTGCCCACTGCTATAGTTGGTGAATGCTTTAAATACAGAGAAAGAACTTCACACTATTCACACAGTGTGCTGTGGTGTGTGTGCACACGTGACCATGATTTTATAGAGTCCTACCAGGCAAAAGCTTCTTCATGTTTGCCAAGCTACTCACAGAGAGTGTTGCAGCTCTCCTTACACATATAAATAACTGTTGCTCTTGTAAAGTTTACCAGCATGAGAACGAGCAGTCTATCATCTCTGTAAACAAACTTATGTTTTTCATTTAAATCTAAGCAGAACTGCGACAGACTGAGCTGATCTGAGAAACTACAACTACAACAGAAAACTTTGAGATCATATATGCATAAATAAACAAATAACACCTACATTTAGCACATTAGCATACACCAAATCATAGTTTAGGAATATAGTGGAAATGTATCAAGCCAATTTTGAATGTTTTGTGAGTTCTGGACCAATGCTGAAAACAACATCTTCATCCACTTTCTCCAAAGTTTTCCCCTGTCTGACAGTGCGGATTTCCTTCCTTGTGATAAACATTTCCAGATGCTACAAGAGCACTGGCACAGTACAGCCAAAAGCTGGCTGTTAATGACATATAGGACATTCTGTCAACCACACAAGGGATGAAATCACCAAAAGTTACATGAAAACCCAGGCATTCACTGAGATGTCCCATACAAACGGGCAGTAATTAAAAAAATGAAACATTTTGGGGCTTTCTGTAAGAAAGCTTTTTCAGTACATTTTATAATAACAAAAAGATGTTTAAGCAGTAGACTCAACTGAGTTTTTGCAGGCAAGCACCCTAACATCTGCATTCAATGTGGAAAATTTCTAAGAAGAGAGAATGAGGGGACAGAGACAGAAAGGAGAGAGGAGTTCACGTTGCGCTGGCTGCCTCTGCGGACCAAATGAAGAGGATGAAATGGACCATGTGGTCCATATCTCTGCTTATTAATGCCTCCAATAAAACCCACTAAATGCAGCTGCTGCATTATTTATACTCCAAAAACACCGGCCTTTTCCAAAGCATTACTTTTTAATGCATGCCTTTGTATCATAAGTGCCTTTCTCCAGCCGTGTTAAAGCTCCCATTCACCAGCTGTTGAGGTGCATTTGCATTTGGGTGAACACATGCATTCACACACACACACATACACAAACACACACACACACACACACATGCATTGAATCAAAGGCAAACAGGGTGAACACAGCAAAATGCCCTGCAATGGAAATGGTTTGAAACTGTATAACCACACACACAGACACACACACACACACACACACACACACACACACACACACACACAAACACACACACAAACA
>JBBKCR010000122.1:21127992-21162084 GCA_037577295.1 Ladigesia roloffi | reverse complement strand
AGATAGATAGATAGATAGATAGATAGATAGATAGATAGATAGATAGATAGATAGATAGATAGATAGGTAGGTAGATATATAGATATAGATACTGTATTAATAGTTGTGGTCCATATACTACACCTAACTGCCAGATCTTTCCTTTCAGTGAAACAAAACGTACATAGACATTCCCAACAGCACATATTAAAAGCCTCACGTACACGTCTACTGAACTGAACGTGGAAACTGAAATAATATCGGCAGCCACGGTAAAAGATCTTTAACAGAAAATTCCAACAAGACTACTGAAAGTAGAGCCAAAGTGCTAGGCAGGACCAAACACTACGAGCTAAGCAGTGCAGAATGAGAACCCGGCATTCCCACAGCCAAGAAAAGAAAGTCCCCAGGCCTTGAGTGCATGAGAGAGTGGGTAGAGCCCCACAGTAAGGGAGAGACAGAGAGAAGCACAGAGAGACAGGCGCAGAGCAGACTCTAGAAGAACTGCAGGGGGCAAGGAACACAGAAGAGAGAGCAGCATTTACCGGGTTCCCTGTAGTCATGGCAGACAGCAACCACTGTCTCCATTTGTCCTTGCCCAGATCGACGCTCTCCTCCATATTTTTCTCAGGCTGGAACACACAGAGCCACACTAACAGGTAATAACACGCAAAACGCAAGTGGTTAGGGGCCCCCAGCCAGGCAACAGTGCTTCTTGTGAAAGAAGGAGCTGTGTTCTCACCTTCCTCTGCACTGCCTGCCCATTTTGTTCCATCTCTACCTCTCCCTCTCTACCCCCCCACCCCCTTCTGATCTGGCAGAACCCTTGTGGAGAGCAGCCCACCAAAACCTCCAAAGTTCTGGTGCCAAATGCCTGAAGCCAGAGCAGTGCTATATGGAGATTTTTTGCTGGCGGCTTACAGCATTTGGCACCAGTCCAATAACCATAAGTCCTCATTCTGACTCCTTCCAAGGAAACAAAACATATATGCTGCGAGTGCTGCACTCCTTGGTGACAGTTCTGCACAGAGCAAAAGCAGAAGCACGAAATCTGTTCAAAGTCAGTCATTATTCAGAACATAAGCCGACAGCATTTGACAGTACAAAATGCCTTCAAAAAAAGTCTATGACAGTACAAAAGCAAAGTTTCTAAAGTGCCTAACTAGCATATTTTAAGACATGTCTGACATGATTAAAACCCACAGCAAACATCTAGAAGATGCAGGTTTTGACCAGCAATTTGAAACAGTGACCGTTTCATTCAACCTGTCAGCTTATAATGAAGGAACCACCCACCTCGCTTTTGTTCTTCTTCCTGCTTTTTCTCTTCCTCTGCCTCTTCTGAAGGAGTATGGTTTCGTATTTAGGTCTGGGGTGCTCCTGTGGACGACAGAGTCCCATCCGCAAGATTAACATCTGACTGTGTGTATGACTTGCTAGCCGACTGGTGCGACTTCATTTGATAGATTTTCAAACCATTCAAATAGGTCAAAACCCACAGCAATCCAAAGGACACAGAAAAAGGGCAAGCTTCAAGACGAAAGGGCATCTCAGAGGAAAGAGATTACAGATAAAAAAAATAAATCAAACCTTTGCCCGTTCCTGACAGAGAAGATTGCATTTTCGGAGAGGAGAGGGGGACATTTAAAATTAAAGTAACTACATCGGTGAAACAAAAAGCACTAAAGCCATTATTTGTACAGAAGGGAGACTTTTTATAAGCTAAAACACACACATTTCTACAACCAACAGAAAGCATGACTGTAAGTTTGTTGAAGTAAACTGAAATAAGAAAAGCTTTAAAATCATATTTCTTGAATAATTCACTATGTGGAGTTACACGCAGAAGGGCAAAAATAGCTGTTTCAAATGACCTTCTGCACAAACTGCAAGCAAAATAATGATTTTTGTGAATTTTGCCATCTAGAAATGTATCTATCTGGTGCTAGCTTTCGTATAAACGAACCATTCCTGGATGAAGTCAGTGGAGATATGTTATATGACATTACATGTAAAAGTAAATGTGTTTAGTGCAGACAAGAAATAAATGAAAGAATGTTTCCTCTAATTGATTGGAAAAGATTTGGCTACATTTAAACAGACTTATGTAACTTTTTCCAAGCAAAATATTGCAAAATATCATTGTTGTTTGGAAACACAGCTAATGATTTAATTTAAACATATAGAGTGAATGTGGATACTGTATTTGTTGTGCTTGTCATCACATAAGTGTGGAATGAAAACTAATTTCACACACCTCTTCCTCTTCCATTCCTGTCATATTCCAGCTGTAGTTTAAACTGTTCTGCCTGCGCTTCCAGTGCTCCAGAAACATGACCACTGTATGAAGAGTCCAGGATGCAGGTGGGTGGAGGGGTGGGGTGGTTGTGGAAAAGAGAGACAGAGAGAGAGAGAGAGAGGGAGAGAGAGAGAGAGACCCACACGTCACAGACATGAACATAAAAGACTGGGTCACTAATTACGTTAATGGTTCACTTCCTCTGTAATAAAACTCATCTCCCCGGTAGACTTTTAGCTCCTCATGAAGGATATGCTTACAAATCTAAATAACAAATCATCCTATTCACCTTGGGCAAACACCAGTGTAGTATTTGCTCTCCGTCTGAAAGGCATGCATGAAAGCAGGGAAATGTCAGCTGCTCCAGGTGCATAACTGCATGCACAAACACTCTGCCTGCCCCCCAGCGGGGGTCTCTATATGAGGAATAATGCATATCCCCCAGTGCCACACGCAGCTGTAAAAGACAAAGCACTTTCACAAAGGCTCCAGGAGAAGGGCCAATGACGGCAGAACCGAGCCCGAGCAGCCACTGACAGGCACAGGTAACGCTACACCCTGCCTATTCATCACCCGCACAAACTATACACACAAGCTTTTATCTCCATCTCCATAGAGACACACCAACAGATCTGCTTACTAACAGCTCCCGTCACCCTGGGGCTTGGATCCATCAGTGCAGCGCAGTGCTGAGGCAGCACACAGAAAGGTCTGCGTGGAGATGCTGGTAATAAATGAACCTGTGTCGGTTCTGCACAATTTCTCAACTCTTTGACCACCAGGCATGTTATTCAGCCATTAAAGTGACTGTATAAAGTGACTCTGCTACTACTGTTTTCAGCTATGCAGTGTAACTTTGCCCATTTTTACAGATAACATGTTGAGTACGGACCAGCTGAAGCATGGAGACAAGAGTGCCTACCCCAGAGGGACATGAAGATGGCGAAAAAGACGGTGGCCGGGTTGTCGAAGAGGTGGCTGGCACGGGCTGTGCCACAGGCTGTGCTGAGATGCCAGTATTCACAGGCTCGATCACACAGTGGACACATGGTGAAGTTCTGGGTCCCATCACACATCTCCTGACTGGCAGAACCAACACACAAAACACATCCACAACAGGGTCATGGTCCAGTCCAACAGCATGTCAAGAGGATGTCATTTATTTGACGCCAACCTTTAAAGGACCAAAATCAGGCTAAACCAAAATTCTCACTACTGTGTAAAACTAGTAAACACACCATTCACTCTTCAGTGCAAAGAGTCCAGATATAACTGCTTATTTTGAAAGAAGATAGAAGGAAGAGAGCAACTCTTGGCAAGGTTCTTGCATGAAACCTTAGGTCCTGGCAGTAATGTGGTTGTTACTTTCACACGTACCACCTACCTAAACCCTGTTACAGAGCAAGGACTGGGTACACTCGTTCATTACAGCAATATTCCCTAATGGAAGTGGCCTCTTTTATGTGCCCTGGATGATACTCTCTGCCACACTGTATAAATTGTTCAGGAATGGTTTGTGGAACCTGACACAGAGTTGTTTTGGCCTCCAAATTTCTCACATCTTAGTCGGATCAAGAATCTCTGCGATGTTCTGGACAAATTGGGTGATCAATAAAGGCCTCTCATGTCATCTCTGTGCATCTGCCTAGAGCAGTTTCGCTCTTCAGCTATTAACACTATCATCATGAGAAGTGTTCCAGTCTGGATTGCTTTTTCAACAACCGATCAGTTAGGGTAGCCAATCACAACAGACGGCAACAGTGGAAAATATTTTACAGTAAAGTAAAAATATGTTTGTCCATTTTATTAAAAAATACATAGAAAAAAATACTTATTTGCTTAAAGTTTCATTCACTTCATGCTCCTATCACTTAAAGAGAATAATTGTAGGGATGAGTTGTATGGGGACATGGAAATTAGGAATTAACTCGACCTTACTTGGACACCATTGTAGGCTTCTCAACATATGTTTTTGTACAACCTACTAACTGTAATGTAACATAAGGCATCTTAACAGACAAGTGAGTACAATCTCTTGCCACTTTGGAGATGCCAGTTCATATGGAGGTCAGCAATACAAGAGTAACAGTAACAGTAAATGTATCCAACTGTCACTGTATACATTTTTTACACTGCCATAATTGAATAAAGCAAGATAAATGTCACGCCTTTACTGAGAAACATCCCTGTTTAACCTCATGTAGTTACGCAATTCGGACCCCAGTTCAAATGCTTGGTCTAGCTTGAACAAACAAGTAATAAATTCTATCAGGTTACTGCCCGAGTGCCTTTCAATTTTTGCATTATACTGTACATACACAATGAATTTGCCCTAGTATTTCATATACATGTAGATACTATTTCCATTTACTGTTGTCAAGGACCTCTTCAAAGTAAACCAAGTTACATTTCTGCATTTGGTAGACTCATCTTGCATTCTCAGTAGTACTGACATTTTCTAAAGATCACAATATGCCCCAGGGATTCGATTCTGCTAACAGTGTAGGCCTCAGGCAAGTTGAAATGCTCCAGAAATGCTCCGGTCCAGAATGACATCCAAAACTGCAAAGTTATTAAATACAAACTTGCACCATGTCTTCTGCATTTTGCAGTATAGTAACACTACCTTGGAATTTCACAGGCTGCGAGACCGCTGTGGGCTAAACAGGCAGATGTATGAAAATTAGTTGCATTTTGGGCATCAGAAAATGATGTTGCTTTTTCAGTTTAGGTGCTGCTTGAACTTAGAAACGGTACTGTAACAATATTAACATACTAACAATTAGGATTAATTTTGTTTTAGCTTATGTATACAAAAATTAAAAAGTAATTTTTTTTTTACATATGTAAATGTTATACAAATGTAATAAAAACAATCATAATTTTTGACCAAATTTTAAGAGTATGACAAGCACACGCTGTGTACAAAAATCACCCACATGGACATATTATTCTTTTAATGAATATTCACCTGACCTCACACAGACAGGCATGCCAGGCTCCCCGAAGACCCACTCCCACACAACTCAGGCCTAGAGCCCAGAGCCCAGCGGGGGCATTCTGCTTCATACCTGGGAATATTGGAGTCGATGGTGAAGCAGCCGTAAAGGAACACGATGATGCCCACCATAGAGGCCAAGGCCAGCAGCTGAGTGTAGACCCCAAGCCAGGCGAAGTAGAGGCCTATCTTCTCACCAAAGTACTTCCTGAGGATGAAAGTCATATCTTCAGAAACCGCTGACACATGAATAAGAACTGGCAAGCTTGCATCACGAATCAGTGTGTACCTGATAAGGTCCACAGGTTGATATTTGTAGAAAGCTCCGTATCTTGCCCACTCGTCATGTAACAACTGAAACAGAGAAAAGACTTTTGCTTATATATGATAAAAATATGGTCAAAGCTACAAAGCTACAAAAATGTTCTTGGCCATTTCTAGAAAACAGCTTTAACTGGTCTAGTGCCTATAGGAGGTTTGTTAAACAAAAAACGTTCTTTACACTTTACTGTATTATTATTTAATAACCTTAGTTAACTGATTTTACATTTGTTGAGTAATAAAAAAAGGTTTTTACAGTTCTATAGCAAAAACATACACCAAGCAGCTTAAAAACAAGCACTCTAGATCAATATTTCCCAACGCTGGTCCGGAAGGCACTTGTTTGTACTGCTTCCCACACACCTGATCCAACTCATTAACAACCCCTCACTGAGCTGAAGTGGGTGTGTTAAGGCAGGGACAATACTGTCATGTGTAAACCTGTGTGGGGCTCCAGGATAAAGGGCTGAGAACCTGTGCTATAGACCAGTTAAAATACACTCTTTACACTTTACACTTTTGACAAAGTAATATCCTTTGATGGCATCTACCAGTGTTTTTCTAATGACACTTATCTAATCCTTTCCTCCATCTAACACTCAGGTTTCCAGTCACCTCTCAGCATGCTTGGATGACACCTCTTCATGGATGGCAGCCCACCACCTGAATCTCAGTCTCAGCGAGACCGAGCTGATATACATCCCTGATACTCACCTCACTAGACCATAGCATCTCTTTTAAGGACTTCATGGGTTTGTAATCTTTTAAAAAACAGCTAAAAACGTTCCTTTTTAAACGGGCCTTTGAGTAACTTCATGACGGCTTTACCTAGTGGTTAAGTTCTCATTTGTGTTAATAGGTCTTTATTTCATATTTCATTTTAACTTTTTATTTTCATCTTGTTTCTTTTGTTCTTCTTGATTCCCATGTTTAATCATGTTTCTTGTATTCTTTGTGCAGCGCCTTGTGACTCCTTGTCTGTGAAATGCGTTATATAAATAAAATATACTTACTTACTTACTTACTGACTCTAAAGACGCTCAAAGCTTTGGTGTAATTCTGGACAAGCTCTTATATATTCAAGATTTAAGAGAGTGTATTGTCAGCCCAGCCACTTACAGAAGTACACAGATGTTGAAATAGCATTCTCTGAGGCAAATAGTGAAGTATACATAGACAGGGTGACCAAAGTGCATATATACTTTCGTTCTAAGTAAAAAAAACTGGCTTGGTCATGTTGGTTTCTCCTCTACTACATCCGAAGGATTAATTGGTTACTTCAATTTGCTTTTGGCTGGTCTTAAGGCCTTGCAACTGACCAAGAATGCTTGTTCTCAGTCCACACACGTTCTCTTCACTGGCTACCTGCACTTTTAACCCTGATGCTACAAAACTGAAAAGGGACCGGCTCGTCCCTAAGTGATGGCAGTGGTCAAAGCCTAACCAAAGCATTGAGTCCAGCTTTACCTGCCATTCTTCACAAGACATGGGAGATAAGCGTCAACACTCTTCAGTTTCTTTGCATCCAGGTGGTGTTACAAACTTCCTTCACTGTCTTTACAGGTAGACAGGAAGAGCCCTATTTGAGGAGCATTTCAAGGAGCTCTAATTTAATATCTTTTGTCTTGTATTTTAAATTATTACTTTATTGTGCATCTTTCTAGGGACTGTGCGGATTGGCTCTTGTTTCTGGCAGCATATTAGATCTGAGGAATTTTGAACTCTACCCTATTTATGATAGCTATGGATTCATTTTTTGAGTGTCAATGAAAATATTCTGTTATGACACCAATTTAAAGTGCATTCAGCAAAGTAACTGTTCATGTGCATCTGATCTTCAGCATGTATATATATATATATATAGTTGTCTGGACAGCTCTTCGCACATATGCAGTATTTTCCCAGGAGGCCTTTCTTTTCTGTGCGGTGTGATTTTTTTTTTCAAATCAGGAGTGCCCATATCCATTCCTGGCTGGTGTACAGTACAGTTTGGTGTATTCATTGGTCAAACGTACCTGAGTAATCTCAGTATCTTCAAGACCAAATCATTAATATAAAATATTTCCCCCCTTGCCTTTTGATTCTTCATCATTTTTACGGTGGTCTGACAGGTCGAAACAAATAAATCATACAAACCCCGTCCTGGTTATTTATTGCAGATAGATTTAGAATAGGGTTGGTGATAAGTGTGTACAAAAAATGGCCAGTCACCTGTCTGTCGTTCTTCCTTTCTGATTGTCCATTGTCCTTGAAGTCTCCCTACATTCAATCATACAAGTAGAGCATTAGCATTCCAAACGAAAAAGGCTGAAATTCATGACTGTACACACAGTCATCATATATGGGTCAAGTAATGAGGCAGCTGGGAAAAAATGCACAAAGGCAACTCACATCATGTAGTGGGAAGGCGGAATCATACACTCCTTTAGCTATTAGTGTGGTGATTCCTGCAAGCAGAGACAGAAATAACCATAAAACACCATCAGCTGACTGGCGCGACAGGTCTGGCTGTTTTGCTTTGAGGGAGGCTGGAACATGAGGTTTTGAAAATGGAAGGAGACTGACATTTAGAACACAGGCTTTCATCAAAGTAATTAATCAGTCCTCAAAGGAACAACACGTACACGCCGGTGATTAGCCCTCGATTAATAAAGTGGCTCCCCAGTAACTAGCTGGAGGGACCACCACTCCACTCCACTCCACTCCACCACCACCACCCCAAAGGACTCCTGATCCTGGGATTGCATGACCCAGTTAAGACAGCAGAGGAGACTGGGTAGAGGAGAGTGAGGGAGTGAGAAGTGAAAGAGAAGGCTAGATAAAGAGAGCGTGAACCCAACCCCTTCTGTTAGCTAGCCTCAATCTTCCCGTAGCTGCTGGCAGTGTCCGTCTGCTGAGCAGATCGGTCCAGGAGAGCATATGGCTGAGGCCTCTGTCCAGCACCCGGCTCCACCAGCATTGGACCCAGTGGGCCTCCCATCTCAAGCCTGGCTTTCCTCAGGATCCCTCTACCACTTTGCCTCACCTTGGTTACAGATTAATGCATTACCTACCCATGGTTTGGCAGGTCCGTGTGCATGCGGTGCGTCGGAGGAGTTCGTACACCTGGGAGGAAAGGGGAGAGCGAGAGGACGGGTATGAGAGGGAGAAAGAGAGGGAGAGAGAGAGAGAGAGAGAGAGAGAGAGAGAGAGAGAGAGAAACAAAACAAACTGTTCCTGGAAGGCCCCTGGTGGAATTGTCTCCTAGTTATATGCCCACAGAGAGCAGCGTCATCCCAGGCTTCTAGTAAATAACCACATTATTTCAGCAGCCTCGCACAACAACCGGTCTGGCCAAAACTAATCATGCTGTCCCAATTAAACGAGACGACCTCTTTTGCATGCAAGAAGCAAAAGGACTCACAATTCGGCTCCTTGTGGCATTGTCAAAGAAGGTGTCCTTGGATTCGATGTTGTATCTGAAAAAATAAAAAAATAAAAGAACAACTGGGTTGAGCGAATGCAAGTGTAGAAAAAGTCATGAGTCAGTGTATTTGTTATTGAGTCACTCAGACGCCTTCGGCACTAGGAGAAATCTTGTTAAACCAACACCCGCCACCCCCATCACACCCAAGCCCATTCCCAAAGGTCCCTCACAGGTGGAGCTTGTCCCGGGAGAAGCTGTGCGAGAGGAACTTGGTCCGACTCTGCTCCTCGAGGTTGGGGACTTTGGGCTGGAATGGATAGTTCAGCTTCCTCCATACAGAGCTCATGGTGGCAGACAGACCCTTTTCTTCCTTCAGCTCATAGCTCTGAGAGAGATACACGGAGTGAAACAACAAGGTATAAGGAAAGAAGGAACTGCTGACATCAGGTGGAGAAATTAAAAACCACACAGAAAGCTCCAACAATAAAATAAAATAAAATAGTGCTAATGTAATGCTGTTATCATATTTCTACTACTCCACAGTCTCATAGGTTATATTGATTCATAGGAAGCTGTGCCATTGATGATTTATTAAAATCAAATCAAGTTAATTACGTTACCCATCATCATATGCATAGGTCAACAGAGCTCTACAATATTCTAATATAACCAAGAGAGCTTTGGAACCTTAAAAACGAGATAATCAGGTTAGATAATTTCACAAGTATTTACAATAAACAAATCAAGGCAAGTGACTAATGGAGAAATTATTTTAAGATGATAGAAAGCACAATATGCGCTTATCAGTAGATGTTTAAAAAAATATTCAAATGAAATAGTATCAACTTAGACATATTAAAATATTTTTAAAAATGTAAAAAGCAACAAAAATCTAGCATTCGGACAATTTTTTAATTTCAATTTGTATTTCATTGGGAATGTTGCAGAACAGATTTTTAAAATGTGTTTTACATGTGACACATTTAGAATTCAGGTATTTTAGAAGCTGAAACTTTAAAAATGGGACTCCTAGCTGCTAAAAAACGCACCATGTGTATAAATGCTGAGATCAAACATATATTGCAGTTACATTCTACAGGAAATCAGCTTTTCAGTTATATATGTGTAAATGACCTGAGGTGGTTGTGCCTGGTGTGGGTTGAGTTAAGCCTGCTTATAAAACCTATATCTTGAAAGATACCATTAGAACGCCTCTGGATGAGGTGGGAGAAAACATTAAAGGATGTGACACCATTACTCTGTACCAGTTCTCTCCAGGGTCCACTGTGGGTAGGTGCTTGTGGGCTTTCCTCTTTTGCTTTTCTAATAGTTTTCAGTGTTACAGGTCAGCAGAACAAGATTTATCTTTAGTCATAATAGACCCCACCAACAGCTAAGATGCATTTATCATGTTCTAGACAGGATAATCACGGCATAAGAAATGTGTTCATTATTGCACAGCTAATAGGTGGAACAACTTTTATAGGAAAGCCAACAGATCTTCGTCAAATTTAATTCGCGTATGCTCTGATCTTTCCTTTGTTGATGGAGATTCCTTTGTTTTTACTGAGAGGTACAAAAGTCTAAGATCACATTTAAAATATGGGATTTAAAAAGAATAACCTAGATTTTTTTTAAATCAAAAGACATATAAGTAAAAACATGTAAGTACCACTAATATATTTGAGAATCTACACTCAGTCTAGTTCACTATTTACATTTCAGCAAATGTGTGATATTGAGCATGCTAAGAACATATTTTGTTTGTTTCCTCTTTTCTAATTCAGCCTATGTTCAGACAGCTCTTGGGTGAATTTGGTCTACTCACACCCAAAACCAAATTTATTGTAATTACTTTATTTAATAAGAATGTAAACATGTGGCAATACATGAAGGGTGCCCATGCTTTGGAATGCTCCTTCCTTTCCTGCAAAGAAAGTGTAAATGTACGAAGTCTGTGGCCAGTTAGCTGGGTACAGAGTGTCCGAACACCCAGACTAAGAGAGAAAAGAAAACTCTGGACACCTGCAGAGTGAAAAATTACACTCACCTTTTTGGTGGGCACCTTGATCTTGAGGAACTCTGCCTCCCTGCTCAGGATCTGCCAGGGTGCGTGTAGCCGAATGAAACCCTGCCCATGGACCTTGTGCTGAGGGAAGAATAAGAGAGAAGGTGTGTTAGATGGAGAGGACTTCTTCCCCAGTCTAGGGTTGCTCTACTATCTCGTACTATTACAAACGGTCAACAAGCCTTACCAGCCGTGATGGTGCTGATGATTACCTGGTGAGCTAGATCAAGTAAGGTGGGACTAGATGAAACAATGCAACACTGTCTCCTCACACCTGTAGTTGAATAATACCCTCTAGCCTTCGTAATAAAACATTAATGCAGCTCGTACAATGAAGATCTTCAAATGGGATTCCCACAGATTTTTCAAAAATGCTGCATAATTAATCCACTGAGAGATAAAAACTTATTCAGAGGGGTAGGATTTAAAGCATTGTGTCCTCATGGTAGTGGTGAATAAATTATGCCATTTAATGTGCTGTTGAAAACAACCAGTGAACCTACATGTGACTTCGGAGTAATATTATTACATTAAAAATGCAAAAAAATATTGACATTTAAATAAAATCACATAAATTATTTCCAGTAACTAGATACCATAATGTGCCCAATTGGGAAAGCAGGCAGCCTGTAAACATTTGCCTCTTTTGTCATGCTTGGCCATGAATCCCATTGAGCAACAGGTGTGCATTGCTGTTTCTGAATTAGCATTCTGGGCCCAGTTTCTCGATAACGAACACTCTTAGTGGACTAAGAAGATTTTTTAAGATATATCTTACCTAAGTTGTTTACATTTCCAAGTGTGTTTCTCAAATCATCCCTTAGGAAGCTTCTTAAGTCGTTGCCTCTTACGTGCCACGTTAAAGCAGACATTGATTGCTCGGGAATCGATTTTTCAGTTCATATGCATGCCAGTGTTAATAAAGACAGCACATTCTACGCAAATTGGCCTAGTGGTTATTACGATGGTTCTGCAATCAGTGCTAGACTAGTGGTAAGGGCGTTTGCCTTGCAATCATAATATGGGAGTTCGAATCCCACTTGCAGTTCTACAGTTTTGTAATTACATACAAAGTTAGTCTGGAGTAAATATACTTCCAAAAGCTACGTATATATACTTGCAAAAGCTACGTATATGGTTGTAAAATCTACTTGGGTATTGTTGACTTAACAATTCATACTAGTTAGTGAACTTTACTCGAGGAATTTCTTATAAAATATTACAATTAATTTCTGTGTGGAGACTGTTACCAAGCTTTTCTTTAAGTAAATGTCAGCCAGACCTAGTGACGGACAGAGAGAGAGAGAGAGAGAGAGAGAGAGAGAGAAAGAGAGAGAGAGAGAGAGAGAGAGAGAGAGAGAGAAACAGAGAGAGAGAGAGAGAGACAGAGAGAGAGAGAGCGAGTGATACAGAGAGAGAGAGAGAGAGAGAGAGAAAGAGAGAGAGAGAGAGAGAAAAAAGATAGAGAATAAGCCACGTAAAAAAAGAGCACCAAGCATCTCATCTGAAGAACTTGAAATTAAATTTTGCTGGACAAAGTGATTGTCAATAAGACAACACTCTTCTCCAACAATATCCATAACAGCACTAAACAATAAGTATGGAGTGACATAGCCAAAAAGTTCAGGTGCAGGCAGAATCTGGCAGGATGTACGGAAAAAATGGCACGAGCTGCTGCAGTCCACAGGGACCGGGGAAGAACAGGTGCTGGGTCCAGTTCGGTGACACCTGCAGCCAGTGGCGGTTCTAGACCAAAATTACCAGGGGGCCGGGGTGGGGCCAGTATGTATTTAGGGGTGTGTGTGTGTGTGTGTGTGTGTGTTGGGGAGTGTTGCGCGTGTGTGTCAGCGCGCGTTTGCAGCGCTTTAAGTAGTCCATCTAGAACACATTACGTTCTTCAAGCCAGCGCATGTCTCGATAAGAAATATATACTCAAATATTTGGCTGTTTAGGACAGGGGGGTCATAAGGGGGAGCCACCTATGCCTGCAGCATTCTCCTCTCCTGGCAGCACCAAACCTGAAGACCTCAGTACTCCACCGCGTCCAGAACGTGCGTCCTCGTCAGCCCGACCTCGCTACAGCACAACACACAGACTGTCACCGTGCCGTTGTAGCGAGGAAGTGGTAAAATTCTTAAATATGTCTGGACTATATTCCATCATTGCTACAACACTAATAACATACCATTATTTGATTGCATACACTGCTGGTTACTAAAGACTGCTGCTCAGTGGCGGTCACTAGCGTCTTACGCTGAAAATACGCTAAGAGACGCTAAAAAGTGCTCCGGCCCAACCTTACGAACGTGGGACCTACATAAGATGTACTTAGTGTACGAATGCTTCGAGGACCAGCCCATAAAGTTAAGAGAGAGGTTAAGGTGAATTTAAGACCTACTTAGCGATAAGAAGCTTTCGAGAAACCGGGCCCTGAACTTTAAAGCTATTATATGATTTGGACGTCTGGTTCTGATCCCCATCACAGCAAACACTTCTGACTTGGTGGGATTCTCCAGAATTCTCAAGAAGTGAGTTGGGAACACACACAATTTTCAATTAAGCCCATATTTTTTGGAATGCAAGGCCTGCAATCATATTGGTCACCACCTGTCCACAGCAAAATGCTCTTTTTTACAATTGCGAGCAGAAACGAGGCTGTTCTGCATAATGGAAGATGTGAGAGACCCTCCGCTACTTTCTTCCATTGGAATAGAAACCCTGCTCTCAGCCCTGGGTGTGTCTCTGAGAGGCTGGGCAGAACTTTTGAGTGGGTGTACACTTCCTACTTATCAGGGGATTAATTACGTACTAAAAAATATTTTGCATGTAGATAACAGTTACTAACAGCCACTCTATCCACTATATCCCTGCAGAGATGGTTACATAAAGTTCAACAAAGAGCTTAGCTCTACAGTGTGTGTGTGTGTGCGTGTATGCGTCTATTTGGCCATGTAACAGAACTCTGAAGCTCCATCCACTTCGCACCGCGATGATAGTAACTTTATCTGTCTGGCTGTACTCAGCTATGCCATCAGGAGCGAGACATATGCGTGTGTTCAGAAGAGCAGGAGGAGGTGATGCTGATGATAAGCGACAGAGAGAAAGAGAGATGGGGAAAGATCATGGACACCTGAACGAACCTCACTCTGCAATGTATTCTAGCAGTCCGGGTTCTTTCTTCTGTCCCCTCTACACACACACACACACACACACACATATGCACACCCACCACACCAAAGTGAGATAAAAATAACATATGGATCTGAGAAGGTTAATTAGGTTAAGATATTCCAATTAGTACTTCATCTCAGCAGGGTAAGGCAATTAGGTCGATTTGAGTGGGGGCTGGGGGGGAGCCTTCACTACGGAAACCGGCTGTGACTGACATTTGAGGGGCTTCCAAACATACAGAAGCGGAAGTGTCCCCACATGCAAGGGTGAATCCTGCCTCTGACATTTGGATTTATTAAGCAGAGACGTGCACCGCTATCCAGGAAAAGATAAGGGGCTTTGAAGAAGAGTGTGAACAAAGGAAGACCATGTGTCCTTGATAGTTTGATTCACTATGATGGCCATAACCATGTTAGAGAAGGAATGATCCGACTGAAAACAATAATAAAGTACCGGTGATGACGATCATGATGACGACAGAGATGGTCACCACGCTCTTCACACTTGAGTGAAAGGAAGATTTTGCTATCCAGATTGCCAAGGCCATTACCTACAAGGTGAATAATTTATAGGCTGCGACTCTGAGCATTCAGCAGCAGTCATACAGCACAGCCTTCTGAAATGTGAGAGCAGTGGAGTTTTAAGAGTTTAGAACCAGAGCTTAATTAGGAATAGAAACAGCTAAACCAAATTAAGTTGGTCTGGGGGTTTCAAAAACAAGAAATTCCATCCATTATTTCATTCATTTTCTTTGTCATCATCAAGAAAACAAGTTAGGTCAAGTGATTTTAGGAGACAGTTGCAGAGAAATCAATTGGAAGTCATATGTGACCAGAGGCGATCCTAGTGTCTGTTTGGGGCCCCAAGCAAAAATTCACTGGGGGCCCCCCTCTAACAAGTTTATTACCATAGTTTAAAGTGTCAGCTCTCGTTCATCATCTAGTGGCTTGGGGGCCTCAAGCAGCTGCCTGCCCTGCCTGCTGACAAGATGCGCCCCTGTATGTGACCAGTACAAAAACGTACAGAATTGAGCAAATGCACAGGTCAACCTTTAATTTAGAATATTTTCCAGTCAAAAAAGTAATTAAGTTCAAGTTATTCCATTTTCAGCATCAGAAAATAAACCAAAATCCACATAATTACATATTTTGTCTCCATATTTCATTCTTTTTAGGAGACTTGCATTCAGATTTCCTAAATATTTGGAATGTATTTGTGAATGTTCTGGAACTTGGAACATTTCACCAAGTGTTTCATGTAAACACTGCCAAAGATTCATGTTAAATACAAGTTCTCGGTTCTCACCATCGAATTACAGATAACCGATGACTCATCAGTTTCACTCACATCTAAGATTTTGCTTCTTTATCTCGGTTTCCTTTCGTCATTAACAGCTGTAAATTATTTCAGATCCATCATGCTGATGCCTTTTCTCACAGTGACAGCATAGAAAGAGACACTTGTGGATTTTTTCAGATCCAAAAAGTGTTTTATTTTCTCCTCAGAGATGAAAGCTTTAAGTGCCGTTTATCCGATGGTGACAGCTTTAGTTTTCTGGGATAGTTGTTTGTTGTCACATTTTCTCTCATAATGATTCTTTGATCATCTAACTAACGATAAAAAATGTGTGTGGCTGCTGAGGTGTGTTTAGGAAGTTGCTTTTTGTAGATGTATGTCTCTGAGAATTTTGGGTGCTTGTTGAGATGACTGTATTTGGTCAGGTTTAAGACTGGCAGTATGTTATTGTGGCTCTAAGTGCACTAAGTGCAGAGTGGACAATGAAATACTGATGGATATTGATGAATTTGACATTTTATTTGGTGTTGAAATTTAAACAAATTTTTACAAAATGGATATCTTGTTTTTAAAGACTGTTTTGACTGGAAATGAAATGAAAGGCATATTTTAGATCATAAAAATCACCACTTTGTTAAATTAATTCAAGAAATCAATGCAACTAGCAACATTTTAAGAACCAATTCTTTTTCCCACGGACTAAAGCAAAAGAGGAGGAGAAAGGAGAAATGAGAACTGTGGGTATGTTTACCGACAATAATTGATGGTAGAGTAATCAAGAATTAAAACATGGTATAAACAAACAGGGAGATAGAAATGTGACACAGGATCTTTTAAGCTTTTTTGTTTCTGCCCAGACACAACAAATAGTCTTCAGAAATGTAAACCATATCAGACACAGCAAAAACATAACCTATAAACAGACAAAACCAATAACCTACCGCAGTAGTAACACAAGATTCGGACACAAAGGAGACAATTAAAGTAAAATGTCTTTTATATTAATAGAGTGGAAAATTATGAGTTCAATAGAGGCATTCCCAGGCTCAGTCCTGGAATTCCGTTGTTCTTTTAATTTTTTAATGGTACACACCTGCCCCATCAAATTAGGATTTTGTTAATTACTTAATGTGTTGAATCAGGTGCTCTAGATGAGGAAAAGAGCAACAGTGTGAGAGAGTGGGGTCACCAGGACAGGGACTGAGAGACCCTGGTTTAATAGAATACTGCACAGAAAACAGGCTCTCTTTAAATGAGGCTGATGAATGAGTGCTACATTTTTCC
Source organism: Ladigesia roloffi (assembly GCA_037577295.1). NCBI lineage: Eukaryota > Metazoa > Chordata > Actinopteri > Characiformes > Alestidae > Ladigesia > Ladigesia roloffi. Next base: position 21,145,262 of record JBBKCR010000122.1, on the reverse strand, counting down.
CCATGGTGTTCATATGAAAAGGCCTAACGCTACCTGACCCCCACCACACACACACACACACACACACACACACACACACACACACACACACACACAATTACAAAACTGTAGGTGGTGATAGGTGGTGATTCAAGAATGTTCTCTTGGGCATTCCCCATTGTACCCTGTACAAAGTACATGTACAAAATGAACATCACTGTGACAAACAGCAATTGTGAGTAAAATTTTAATGTAGCCAGTCGCCTCTTCCAAAAACCCACAGCTTGGGCTAAAACCAAAAAACATCTGTAGATTCTGGATTCACATTTGAGAGGCTTTAATGGGATTTCAGAATGTTTTAATTACTGGCTACTGTACCCCACTCCTCCATCATAAAACCTATCAAACCGAAAAGCAGCACGAGGCTCTTTTCCGTTTTTTTTCTGTCCCTGAAATAAATTACTGGTTCATTTGCAGAGATGTGGATGTGGAAGTGGAATAGAAGCACTGCTTCTAAAATAATGTTTTTAAATTGAGTTTAACCAGCTAAACAGCTTAAAGTCAGTAACAGGATTCATCTGCCCAGCTGATAAAGCACAGAATGAGGCAAGAAAAAAAGTGCTTTGTTAAGATTAGTCATATTTTCTCTCTGATTCACTCCTTTACTGTTAATGTACTTATTATTTATTATACATAGATATTAGGACTCATTATGTGTTCAGCATTTTCTAATCTCTTCTTTCCTTTCAACACTGGAATGTGTCCCTTTGAATCATTATTATTTATTAATACATTATTTATCAAAAACCGGTGATCGGATCGCCAACCATTTGTACTTCAAGATAATGGCTGAACTTCTTTAAAGCTGTCACTGTCAGTTATTAGCAATGGAGTAATCTTGTTCATTATTAACAAGATTAATCTTGTTAAGTAATCCTAAATATTTAGATGATTAATCAAATATACAAAACAGTTCATAGCAGCGAACATTTCATTTCAACTGATTTAAATGAAATTTGTTACTTCACATTATTGTGAGAGATCCTGCTGGTGTGTGTTTCCTCTCTTTCAATATTACTCACAAAAGTGATTTGGGCACTTCTGTTGCTGGAATCAGACTGAACAGAACTTTAAAATGACAGATTCTCTGTTTATCATTCAAGGTATTCTTGGAAGGCGTGACAGCCGTGAGCTTTATAGGACAATCTATAGAGCACCAAAGCAAATCTTAGAATTGATACCCACTATAGAAATATATATATAATTTTAGCTACCTTCATATTTCATATCTGAAGAAAGAGTTATATCTGTGTACATTTAATTCCCCATGAATTCAGAAATATGGTCTATTTACGCTGATCCCTCATGACAAATCGGTCATGATATAACACACTAACATATCCATGCCATAAACCTGTTATGGTTGATGTCCTGTACTGTCATGAGCAGTCATGACAGATTATGTGTATTACAATAATGATGATTTGTTACCATTAAATATATTACATGTTTGGTATGGCCTTAAATTAGTATTTGACAAACTCTTATGAGATCAAACATTACTGGAAACATGACATTGTTGCAGTATATGGGAAAAACACTTGGCGACATGTTCATGGCATGGTTATGCCAACGTTATATGGCAAAGTTCAAATGATTTTGTGCAAGAATTAATAAATTAGATAATGTCAAATTAAGCGTTGTACAATCTATTCAAATTATGCTCACCCAAATAGGAATACCAATGGGTGATGACAGTAACACTACTGTGATTTTCAGAAAATAAACAGATCTCATCTCTTTAATAATGGATGCATTCTATAAAAAACCAGGGGGTTGCACCATAAAACCAAGCTGCTCTTTTGCCCTCTGAAATAGTTACAGTGCCAACCAGAGGGTTTCTTATGAGAGCTTGGAAAACATCCCAGCACAATCTGAAGAGACAGCCAAGAGAGGAGTAGCCCAAACCCAACACCCACACACAGAGGTTCCACTGTGTGGGATGCACGTATACGCACATGTAAGGACACACGCGCACAACACACACACACACACACACACACACAACTTAACACATTGTGTTTCAAGAAGCGGCAGCTCTAGACGGGCAGACAAGAACAAAGCATCTCAGCATCAAATTTGAGTGATACTGATGAACAAAACAGCCATGACGACGCTGCAGAGCATTCACAGCGAAGTATCAAGGTCCTTCTTTAGTGAATTTCTATGGCTGGTGCCTGGAGACGGAAAACAATCTTTCCCTGCAGCCTCACAAAACCATCCCTTCAGAAAAGATTTGAAAAGACTAAAAGAATGAAAAAAATCACCTCTTTTACTAAAAACACGAAAGTCACTAGTGCGTTCTGGGACTGTTGTCCTTTAAAGCATCACTATTCAAAAATCAACCCTATGAACAAATCTCACATGTACTAGTGTTAAGGCACAAAGACATCATGCACAATACAATCATACTGATATGGGCAGATATTTTAATCTGACAGATACATCTTAACTGATGTAACATGACTTATTTATTGAAAGAAAATAATATTTGGGCGATGTTATAGTGTATATACATAACAGTTCCATTTCCAGGTTGGTTTAATCACAGATTCAGCCTGTTCGAAATGTTTGTGTATCAGCATCAACTTAGAATTGCATTTCGGTACATCCCTAGTCACTAATGATTTTGGAATCATTAACCTTGGAGTGGCAACATCATGAACATTACTTTTGCCTGAAAATCCAATGTTCTGGGACGATATTCATGAAAAACATCCCAATCTTCGAAGAATCTATTTCTACGGCTTTCTGAGAGTTCAGTTCCGATGGTACATCCCAGTATCCAACTACGGCATACGTCTTGCTCTCCCAGTCACCAGTCTTCTCCTGGGATCACTGATATTAATGTCAAAAATCAAACACATGAACCTGCTTAAAAACAGTCTAGTGCTTTCAGAGATGCTGACATAATGCATTTCAGTCCTCAGGTTGAGATGTGCATAAATCCAAGTACCACTAAGCGGAACAGTTTGTCACCATAACAGAAAGAGTCAACAGAAACCGTCTGATCCCACAGGGGGTTCAGGAACTGTATGTGAAGTAGCCTCTCACCCACCTCATTGTCCCGCTCCATCTCCAGCCCAGCTTCCCTCAGGTTGGCCTCAAACTCCTCACGGATTATGAGCTTCTCGCCCTCGGCCGGGTCAGTGGGGCCCATGTCCAGCACCACCTCCGCATGCTCTTCCTTGGCCCCTTCAGGCTCCTTGCTGCCCACTCGGGGGAAGCTGCCATTGGAGATGACGGAGAGCCGGTGCTGACCGGGTGAATCATGGACCGAGGCCGGCCTCCGGTACTGATAGACAAGCACATAGTCCACTTTCCTCTTCCCATCGGCAAAGTACAACCCTTTGCCTGGCTCGTGCCCTGCATCCATGAAGTTGTTGACCACCTGTAAAGCACCAACGGGGAAACACAATGAACAGAGTAGCAGAGCGCTCACAGTTTTGCCTGCATATCAAATTCACATCGAGAGGAATGGGGAGGGGGCAGTATGATAGGCGTGGATGTAGGTCAGACTATTGCTTCTTAATTTGGCTGCTCTCAATACACTTAAATATAGAACGAAAGACAAGGAGAGGAGAAGAGAGGAGAGGAGAGAGAGGAGAGGAGAGGAGAGGAGAGGAGAGGAGAGGAGAGGAGAGGAAAGGAAAGGGCCCCTTCTCCCTCTGAGGGTGTGGGCACCTTGCTCCACCAAAGTCCAACTCCTTCAGGTGAGGTAATGCACCCCTGAAAGCAGATGAGTTCATTCCGAAAGGAGCGAGCATACTCACAGGTATCTTCTCATCCCTGGAAGAGTGCAGCATGCTGAAGCTCTTTAAGGCAAGCCAGAGAGGAAAGAGAGAGAGAAAGAGAGACAGAGGAAGAGGGAAAGAGAGGGAGAAAGGGAGAGGTTGAGACGTCGCACGACTGCCTGCTTTATTCAGAGCATGTCCACACCCCAGCCACTTCGAACGCAGAACAGCCAGCCGTCCTCATCGTCAAACCCTTCGTGCGACGCGCAGCGCCAGACTCCCATCTGCCTGCTGAGGCTAAGCGCTCCAGCCAATTGACTAGGAAGCGCGCGCACCTACGGATCTCCATAGAAACTCGTGTATCGTCACTCGTTGATGCCAGGAGTCAGGGAGACACCTGTGCGCGCGGGGCGGCCGGATGGGAGCGCGAGAGCGGTGTGAGAATTTATTTTACCGACACTCTTCAACCCCCACACCTCCCCAAAAAAGTGCACGATTTCGTGTCGCCTGAACACACAACAGCAAACGTGGGTGGTCCGTACACAAGCAATTACGCACATATTTTTTGGCATCTTCATTGATAAAACATACTTACTCAATTATACCCAATCAGTCTCGAGCCTCAGACAATAAACGTCCCGAGCTGAGGCTGGAGGGACTAAGAAGTCACGGTTGTACAGGTCAGGGGTCCCGACCCCCAAAAAAACACTGCACGTTCGTGTGCTTGGTCGAGTCTAACACACCTGACTGAGCTGCTGAGAGGCCCCGGGTTTAGCCGAGGCGAGGGTCTCCAGGACTGAGGCTGTGTGAATGAAGCTTCATTGTCTTTTTGCCTGCCGTGATTTCTCACTGAATTTACAGTTAGATCTAAACAGCATGTGGATACGCTTCACCACATCAGTCAAAATAGAGAAAGGTAGATCCGAAAAGAGGATTTATTTTTAAAAAGCTTCTGATTTGGATGTATTTGAGGTAGTTATTAAAGTGATACATGATACATTATTAAAGTGATGCGACGGATACACACAACTCTTGACCTGTTTCAGAAATGGTCCAGCTGGAAAATTAGGTCACTAAATTCGAACCTGTTGATAATGTCAAGAAACCTGAGCTCTGTTATAATAAGCTTTTTATTGGACCTGTTTCTTCATCTGGGTGGAAATGTAGGGGGTGGTGTTTGTTCCATCTTCTTTTCTTAAACATGTTATGAACATCTACATGTAAATAACAATAATAATAATTATTATTATTATAATTATAATAATAATAATAATTATTATTATTATTATTATTATTATTATTATTATTATTATTATTATTATTATTATTATTGTTTTGTTATTGTTGTTGTTGTTATTATTATTATTATTATTATTGTCATTATCATTATCATTATTATTATTATTATTATTATTATTATTATACTTTTTTGCTGATTATGTTATTATCTAAAGAAGTCAAAAAGTCATCTGGGTGCTGATCATTTGTTAATGCCATGTTAGGTAATCTCTCAGGAAAGGAAAGAACACACACACACACACACATAAACAAAATTTTCAAAGCAAACACCCTTCCTGCTCGCCCACAGCCATGGGGACATTTACATCATCACATGGAAGAAAGATAAAAAGAGTATGATGGAAGAAGAAAAAGGAAAAGGCCTCTTTTTTTATTAGCTATACAAATGCCACAGCCTGGAAATCCAAAAACCAGGACTGCATTTCAACACCAGGCATTCTTGATATGGTTTTCAAATCAGAAGTGCGCCAGTCTGGAGCGCCTTAAGGGCATGACCTATGTCAGCCTATGTGGATTACAAGATTCATCTATTCTGGGGGAACAAGATTCATCTATTCTGGGGGAACATTAGCCTTACTATAACGGATGTTTGTTCTGAATGAGTCTGCTTAACTCTAAGTAAAGCTCTGTAATAGGTTGTGTCAGGTAACTACTTCAGCCACCACAACCCCAAATCCTCCCCTCATCTGACATCAAACCTAATGCAGTACCAATCAGCCAACTACATGAAAAACAAACAAACAAACAGATATCCAACGAACCAACCATGCAACCATCCAACGAAACAATTATCCAATCAAACTAATTAATAACTAATATACAAAGTCCCTTACAGATTGAGTCCGGTCCCCCATGAAGTTATAATGGTCATCGAACGTGCAGCTGACCGGGTCAAACCCCATTCCGGACAGCTCTCGCGCTATGCTGTACAGTCTGTCACTGTGAATGGAGGATGATTCACTCATGGCCACAGGCACCTTCATGTGGTCCATAACGTTGTTCCACGTTTCTGCTGCGGAGACACAAACAAATTGTGTTTATAAATGGGTGACTCTTTGTAAGGACGGTTATAATTATACTCTTCTGTTTGTGGACAACATGTGTGGCTGAAGCCTGTTAATGAGTTCAGTGCCTGGGCTTGGTTTCAGCACCATGGACAGAAGCCCAACACCTCTTGCTTAAAAAAAAACAAAACATTTCATTCATAAATAGCATGTCATGCCTAGTCAAGACAAAGGCATTTGTGGTTTAAACGAGCTTTTAAAGCTTTACTCGTAATTTACTCAGGTCGTTCTTTCCAATACTTTGGCTTGACTGCAAAATTCCGGATTGCTAATTGCACAGTATTGTTAAAACATGTCCTTCTCTGTCAGCAGCAGTTGATTGTGGGCTAAGTTTGGAACTGAACCCGCCACTTTAATTAGGCTGCCTGAAGCGCATCAACTCCAGCCACGCGGAGAGAAACGTAGCTTTGGGAGATTATCGAGGGTTGATTCCAGCCAGGAGTGCCACTTACCGCATTTCGAGGAGGATCTGGACCTGCTCACCGCCATGTCGCACTCGAACGTTAACGGCAAACGGGTCTTGGGACGCTCGGTCAGGTTGCGAAATCCTCTCCTGGCTTTGTCCAGGCTTACTTTGCTGGCGGTTGTGGCAGTTAATACCATGCCTGCTCCAGAGGAGGCTTATGGTCGGGCCAAACTTGGACTGATTGCCAGGACCTTCTGTCTTGCTTTAATGCACAGAGTCCAAGACCCATGCCAGACCCAAGGTGGCCTCAGGTAGCAGTGAAGAGAAAGAGCTCAAAGTGGGACCTCTTTCATTCTTAAAAAAAACTTTCAAGCTCTTAATATATGGAAAAAAGGTCAGCAAAATATATCAGTCCAGGATGAGCTTGGACCATGAATGCTCTGAAAGCTCCACGGTGAGAAATAGAGTCTTATTACAACAGGGCTGTTAAATACCTCTGTAATTAAATATTAAGGTAGCATGTACCCGGATTTCCAAGAACCCTCAACATGCCTTCGATGAAATACACAATGTGGTAGACTTTATTAGGCCCAGCTATGTGAACGGCATATGCCACACCAGGGTTCTAGACCGAATGAAGTCAGCCTGGCTAATCATGGTCATCATGCACATTGAAGCCCTGTGAAGAAGACTAATGGCAGCCCCAATGGTTGAGTTTACACTAGTGATTTATGCACTGAAAGGGGAAACACATCACAGCAACTCATGTAGGTCATGCATATGTTTCAAACATGGTAACCTGGGCAAGTGTTGTTTTTTTCCACTTCCCACCAAAGCCTCATATGCGAGTGTCCCAGCTATGTTTACATGGTTTAAGCATCCACCAACCTTGAGCTATTTATAGGAGCTGCTATACTTCATGTAAATTTGACCCGTAAGAACAAATGCAACATAAAGAGCATAAAAGCTTTTGAATTGAATTTCTGTTACCGTGGGTTGGTGGTATAGGACACTATACCGTGCTGGCATACTCCTAGCAGGCTTACGCATCCAGGCCGTTGTAGTGGAGTGGTATGGATGAGACCGATAGTTACTCCATTCGGAAGGCTCTGCACATAAATAGGCATAAAGCGCTCACCCACACAGCTCAGCAGCTGCTCTCGATTTGGTTGATTTCCCCCTTGGAAACAAGAATGTAATACATGTCACATTTTTAACTCTTCAAAAGCAAGGCTTTTAAATGGATCTTGATCATCCCATTCATGCTGAATCCAGGGTTACGCTACATTCCCCTATATAGACTCAAATCCATAATGGCGGGGTGATGAAAACAGAGTACTACTAAAAACAAGCGACGTGTTCTGGGTTGTCACAGCACTGGTGTGTTTGACTACTAAATTCTTTTTAGTATCAGTGTGCTACAGACAAAATATTAAACATATTCAGGAGGAATAATAAATTAACATTTATGTACATTAAGCACCAAATTTTCTAAGAATTCACTCTGCTGCTTGGGGCAGACCCCAGCACACGTTAAAGATGTGTTTCCTTATAAACGGGTTTCTCAAACTATTCTCAGCCAGGGAACATATTTAGTGTGAAAAAGAAACGCTCTCCTTTAGGTTTAATTAGAGATCAATGAGAAGAAACTGACTCTAATTATCTAAAAGAAGCATAAAGAGCATGTCCTTTACACATAAAGGTGCAAAGCCATACACAGAGATCAGAGTAAGGTGATCTCATTTTATTATACCAGTTAATAATTAGGTCCCGGGGGTTCTGAACTGTGAACAGGCACAAGATGATTTACTACAATTTGACAAAAGCTGCATTATTAACAATACTCTGGCTGATATCTAGTTTGAATAAGCCATATTTATCTTAGGGATGACCAACATAACAATACAAGACATTTGTTTGCTGTCAGGATTAACCATTACAATATGCTTTTCTGTCGAAAATGTTGTCCATAGTCGCGGAACGGGGGAAATGTTCTTGGAAATAGCGCATAATTAACCTTGTGTGACTGGATTATGTGTGGCATTGATTGTAAATATTATCATACCTATAGATCCAAAAGTTGTTTTCTATTGTAAAACTATTGGAACTTTTCAGCCTTCAGAGTAAAAGGCAAAACTGTGACATTTATGTGTCATGAAAAAGTTCACCAGAACTGAAACTGCCTATAAGTCAAAACTTTGGGGTTCTCCAGGTTCCACTTTGAGAATCTCTTTTAGAATCCATTTTGCCACTGATATTTAACAGGGATACCTGTGCACTGAGCTCCTGCAGGACCCTAGTTGAGCTTTTCTCTACTACAAAACATAGATTATACTCCCTAGTCAAATCAGTGAAATGCATCATTTCTTGTCTAATAACTCATTACAGAAGAACTGATCATGATGTGTGTATCATTACTTACAGGAGTGATGCTGTTATTTAAGGAAAAGAACATCTAATCAAATAATAGACCTGAAAAGCCAGAGTGGACATTTTTTGATGGGTTGGATTGTTATACTGTAGCAATAGTTAAGAGACTGGAGAACCATAGGCAGTAAAACGATAAGTTTTAAACCAGAAGGCACTAGACAGTACAAATACCAATAAAACCTTTAGCTTTAGAGAAGACAGCAGTGTATTTATATGGTGCCCATGTTTATTTATTGTTTCTTCTTTGCACTGATGACTTTTAGGTTTCATTTTATGGATGCAGACCACAGTTTTCAGGAGAGTTCCCGAGCCCATGCTGAGAGTTATCAAACACAAAAATTACTTTGCAATGTTACATTGAGGAAAGTTATTCTGAAACTGTTGCACTATTTGCTTTTGTAGTCTTTCACAGAGAGGTGAACCGTTATTTGCCACTCTTCCCCAAACTCGGCCTCTCCAGGATACTCTTCTTATACCCAGGTCATACTGACCTGTTGCTATTCAAGCCCTTTTACTGTGAGATGTTCCTCCGGGTGTTTTTTTTAACCACAAGTTGGCTTTGGCTGGCATCATATTCAAAAGAGGCTACATGTTTCATAATAACATACAATACCATACCTCTAATTTAGTTTTTTTATTTTCAATTTAACATGTTTCACAAGATTGAGTTTTTATTTACATCTTGCACAGTGTCCCAGCTTTTTTGGAAAGAAGCTATCAGCTCTCCTTTACAATAGCTAATAAAGAAACATTAATAATGCAAGAAAACAAGAGTCAGGTGCAGCACATTAGCCTGCCCCCTGCCCCTTCCTGCCACACTCTTTGAAATGCAGGCAATACTGAATTCACATCATTTTGGTCTTGCAAACTAACTGTGTGTCAAATGAAGTAAAGTGATTGAGTCTGCAGTTCTGTGGCAGGACTGGAATCTAACATGTGTGCCATAGAACAACTGCTTTTGGTTCCATAAAGAATCAAATTACTTACCGAACTGTTTGTACATGATAGTATGAATGATATTTAAAAAGCTTTACGAACATTTTAAACTCTCATACATTCAGGCCAAAACCTATGTGGGAAATACTATTTTAAGAAGGCACATGGGTGATATAAAACCTAGGGAAATATAAAACCAAACAGCTGAAAGTAAGATGATATAAAGTGCCGTAACACTAAGCCATGTCTCTCCCACTTAATTCCGCTGATCAAGACTGGATGGATCAGAAACAGTAGGTTAGGTTTCAAACTGAGCCGTGCAAGGGGTCGGAGCGTCATAATCAGGGGCGTATCAAGCTTTCCAAAAGTGGGGGTGATCTGAGATCGGGATGCAAAGTTATAAATACAATTTAATCAATTTAGTACAATATAATCTAACAAAAGTGTTGAATCCCCCTATCCCCCCTGTGTGCTATGCCCCTGGTCATAATCACGCAGTATAAATATGCGAGCTTGACATTTCTGGTAGACTTACACTAACATGAAAAAAAAAATTGTAAATGAGATGAGTGAGAGTGAACAACATTCTTTAAGTTTAAAAACCTTAAATAATAACCTTATATAATATAATAATATAATTTGGAGGGGGAAAAAAACATAAATTGCTAAGACTGGAAGACTGGTGCGCTTCTCACAAACACACCTTCTGGTTCCTCTGGGAACTTCAAAGGGTCTCATATGGCATCCCTGAAAGAGCTCTTTATGGTGCCTTGTTGTTTACTGAGTCAATGTGCTCAGATAAAATGTGTCACTGGCTCCCTCAAGTGGTGGAAAGGGTCAAGTTTCCTTCATTCTCTTAGCGTTCCTCCATTTGATTGAACCCCTTTGAACCCCTTTGAACTCTAGACCTATTTCTCAGGTGTAAATCTGAAGACAGCAACTGACATGCAACCAGTTACATAAGTTACATGGTCATGAGTGAGGAATGACTGGTTAGAGGCCCTCAGAGTTTATAGTAGTAGGCCTATATTGCTTCCATGACAACAACAAAACTTGTAAATAAATGGTGTGTCTGTGCATCCTGCTTCATGTATATTGGTCCCAGAATAGGCTGCGGGTACATGCGACCCTAGTGTGGGTTAAGTGGTTACAGAAAATGAATGAATGAATATTTTTACATATATATATCAAATATATATATATACAATAGTAGTTGTGTAAACTGAATAGGACTTGAGTTATAACCCAAGGAGAGTTTTATCTCTAAGTAACGATGTGGCCACTATAGAGCACATTTTCCAGTGTGATATTATTGTCAGATCTGACAAATGCATCCACAGATTACGAAAAAAAAGACTTGGAGGCTACGTTGAACATAGTTACGGTCCATGCTTCCTCAGAAGCAAACACAAGAATTTTTCATAAACATCTGCACAGTCCTTATTTACCAAAATCTCCTCACAAAATGCTGAGACACTTTCTAGGGCTGGCTTTGTGTCAGACAGAGAGAACTGTCAGACCGAACCTTGCCTTGTGTTGGAGAGGAACACATGCCTCTTTTTTCACCTTTGTAAACAACAGTTAAGCTCTTTAAATTCTGTTAGCAGGTCAAAACGAAGCACCTAGCTTGGTTTTCATTTGTTCTCCAACATAAATAAATTGTCATATCAAGTAATGTCAAATATGTTCATCATAATTTGAACATATTAGCAGTATATAGTAAAACGCTACTCCAGGGCCATGCTGCAACACAAAAGACAGACCAATACTACACAAATTTGAATGTTACAGGGCCACAGCTAGTGCAAAAAGATTCAATTGCAGAGGGAGGTGTTCAGGCCCAACAGATTTTCAATCAGAACCTGAGGAATGAATGCTAAACTGAAATCAATGAACAGCATTGCCACATGTGTGTCCTTATTGTCCATATTTGTAAACGCAATGTGAAGGGTTGTACCGGTAATAGAACGAAGGTTGGTGATCGTTGAACAAGGACAATAATCCAGTGAGGGGCAGCTGGGTCTTAATGTGTCTCATGACAATATTCCTTAATGATTGGTGTGAATGCGAAGGGACAGTACTTGTTGGTGATAGTTTTGAAGCATGTTGGGACAACATTTGTGCTTAGAAAGATACGGAACATGTCTGTGAGGGCAGGTTTTCTGATCCAGCACTGTTTAATAGGTTAAATCTGAACAGAGTTCTCCTTAAATCAGCCATGGTCAGCCAGACCACTTAATGGGGGAGCGATGATATTCTTTGCTACAATGTCATTCCATGCCTCAAACCATGTGTAGAGGTGATTTAGAGCACTTGGTAAGGAGACCTCACTGACACATGCAGACGAAGATATGCTGTAGTCTATATGCAGTAATGGCCTGAATACACTTTCACATGTACTGTATGCTTCCAGAGTCCTGGATGTATGGCAGAAGTGCTAAAAGGGTCCAATACAGTAATGCCATAGAGGAACCACCTTCATTTCTTTAAATAATTTGTCAGTGGATGATCCATTCTACATTTTGAAAATCGGCTATTTGTGGCCTAAAGCTTTGTTTATAAGATTTTTGTTTGCAAGGTTTGGTCCTAGATTTTCGCTTAAAGCCACCAGTGCATCATTTGTTTAATATCCCCCTTTAACCCACCTAATTGAACTAGATGAAGAACTGAAGTAGCCACTTACAGTTACATGTGAACACACCACAGCACAGGGCTCAGTGTGAACTACGTGAAAATATCTCTCTGCATTTAAGTGAAGCAGGGGCTGACAAAGGTCCCTGGAGAGCAGAGTGTGGAGACCATACTTTCCTCAATTGATGACACTAGAAGTGCTGAGGTTTAAATCCACAACCTTCTGATCACATGGGCAACTCCCTAATCACGAGGCCATCAGCTGCCCCAAATCACGGGAGAGCGTGGACACAGTCCCGCACAACTAGAAATGATGCATTCGAGATTTACACATTTGGGGAGTTTGCAGGGTCAACACAACCTGTGTGCAATGGCTGAGCCTCTCCCTGGATGAACCTCCATCTGGATCATGGTATCTCCACTGCCATAGTGACTAAAAATAATGGACTGCCACAAGGAGAAATTTGGAGATGGTTTAGCAAACACACAACATATATTAAGTTGGTGGTTAGGGTGTGGTTGCAGTGATTGGGAGCTAATGGGTTTGCATCCCAAGACTGCTAGTGGCACCACTGAGCAAAGTACCATCTCCACCACTGCTCCCCATGCACTGTGCTGTTGGCTGCCAACTGCATCACTCGGGTCAGTGGGTTCAATGCAGAAGACAAATTTTCCCACTGTTTACACTGTGTGGTGTGATGGCCACTTGGTTAAATCAGTAATATTCTTTGTATTGATTCTAGCTACTGTCAGCTTTCTCTTGACAACTCAATTAAATTATAATAATTTGCCTGGGTGTCTTTTGCACAGCAATGTTTAACCATGTGTAATGATGCAAAATCGAATGTCGCTACAAAATACAGCACTACCCCTCATGACCAGCCTGCATGGCATCTTAAAGCTCCCCTTTTAATGTGCTTCCCTCTGTCACTGTGCTTCAGTGTTTTCCAAGTCCATTCTACTTCACATTTTGCGAATTCTGAGCTGTTTCTAGCCACATGATTGACACCTATTGTGTTCTGGTTGCTAAGGATGACGTGTGTCGCTGACAGAGTTGGATGGCTGTCAAAACATTGGTGAGTGGGTGAGGGCGTGCGGCACTGTGTCCATGACAATGACTTCCATTCTTCTCTACAAAACAGTGCCTTTTTTCCCGAGCCGCAATTGTCTTCTCTACTGTCCTTTCCTCTGTACCACCCCGATACAAGGAGCTTGAGCGAGAAACAGACAAAGCCTCTACCCTTACTATTGAGAAGAGCGATTATCTTTCACAATCTGCATATGGAGTCGCAAGCTCTATGTGATGGCAGTGATGAGTAAGGCAACTCCGCATATTAATGATCAACACTGACAGCATCTACAAAGGCCACGAATTTCATAACGGAGCATTGGAACCCCTGGTTTCGAAGGAAGTGTTGCTGTGTTGTTGTTTTGGGTGGAGTTGGAGTTACAGTGGTTACAGTGGTTTATTTGTGTGTCTCAGCTCTAAGCCATTGTGTGCATCCTGCTATCATGGGATCATTTCATGAGCAGATAGATTTGTGGTTAAGGGTCAGTGGGGAAGGAATGCCCCGGTATTTTCCAATCTAATTTCTACTGCATATGTAGCATGCAGTGTCTTAACACAAACAATACATTTTACTTAATAAACACATATTTGTGATTCCAAACCCACAGAAATCGATGGGAATGTGGGAGTATGTCAAAACATCTGCCCACTGACTTCTGTTCTAAGTGCCTTTCAAACCAACAGTGTTTCTAGTCTTTTACAAAGTATAGAGAAACATCACATCTGTAGTCTGTGGTGACCAAGCTTCAACAACACCACAACCTGATGCTGAGTTTGTAAACTGATGACAAAATGTTTTTCGCTTTAAACAGTGATATTTCAATGTTGTGATGAGAAAATACTCTACAATAAGCTTGTATGGACACTTTCTAGATATTAAAATAAAAAAGACCACCTTGCTAAAGATGGAAACATTATGGGAGCTATTCAGAGGCTTTAATTGGACAAACCCATCAAACTCATGGCAAATGCCAACTGCTTGTCAAAAGACCCACAAAGGGTGAGGGCTTAACAAAGCGGCACTAATAATATTTCACTAATAAACAGTAGTGCCCACTCTCAGAGTCCCAGAGGAAACTAGACTACATAAAAAAGGCTTGCGATCTGAGTTCAGGGCCCCTTTCTCTAGACTGTGGTGGGAGTGAACAGTTATTCACCCAGCCCGGAGGAGGAGCAGCACTGAGCAGTAGGGAATAAGCGCAGAACACTGAGCTGCTCTCCTGCGTCTTCCTCTCAGGAGCTTTTGGATGTGTAAAAGCTGAAGGAGCTGGAAAATCTGAAGGAGCTGAAAGTCCTGTTCACTCTGTCTGGTCTACAGTTTCAGCATTGTTCATCATGGCGGCGCTGACCAGTGGAGAACTGTGCATCAAATATCTCCTCTTTATCTTCAACTTCGTCATCTGGGTGAGTCTGCTTGCACTGGACTGAGATCTTTATAAGAAAAGTCTGAAAACAATGAAGTCTGTTATTTCCATTGTACACTGCCATTCAAAACACCAATGCTAATGTTTGAAATCATGTGACAATCTTTTGTTCTTTTATATTTAGTCAAATCGTGTCCAATGAGGGCTTAAATATAAAAGGAAAATAAAAGTATAGTGGGACGTTTTAATCTATATTTCAAGTATTTTCACAATATATAATAATAAAGAATGTACAGTAGGCTAAGTCTCTATTTACAAAAACTTGTTCAGTCACTCAAATTAGATCGTAATTTATTGGCTGATCATATTAGTCCTCATGTTGTCACTTAAACGCAGGGAAATAATTTGTCACAGTTCACACTGTGCTGTGGTGCGCTCACGTAATGCAAAGTGTTCACTTTACATAATAAAAGTGTGCTGCCTGTAGATATATATCGTAAAAGACGTGGAAATACAAGGCATTTGCTGATATGCATTACATTCAAACAATTAAATCCCCTGAGCATGGGACTCATTTAAGAAAACTGAATGTTGTTGTGAACTTGAAGGAGGCCATTCTCGTTTATTTACTATTTTTTTGGTGCCAAGTAAGTGTTCTCCTCATTCCGGATTTTTCTAGTCCATATTTATCACAGTGAGGGCTATTGGATTTTAAACAAACTGTCATATCTAGATGAAGACAGATTTGAAAGCATCAAATAATTATAATTATAAAAATAATATTTTTAAGGAGCCAGTTGCTGTGTTAAAATTTACTTGCCCTAAAACTAAAAACTTGTTGCAAGATCTTTAGCAGCACTAAATAACCTTCTCCTTAATTTGGTATCAGACTTTCTCATTACTGTGAAGGAATTTTGAACCCAATCTTTATTGCCAGACTCTAAATGAGTATATACTGGCAGTTTTAAGCATGCTCGTCTGAGGCCCCAGCACTGAATCTGTATTGTGTTCAATGTCAAAGACTTTAACAAGCCACTCATGAAGTCCAGAGGACCTTGGATGTTCTCTTGTTTGTTGATGATTTCTAGGATGATTTGCCCTTGCTTCCTTTGGGAAATGTTGGAACACCAGCTACTCCTGGGAAGATTTATGTTCATGAGGTTCTAAATTGGTAAAAACAGCTCCCACTTTGGTTTGGTGATGACAAGGAACATCAGTAATTAGTTTGCAATCCTTTTAAGACTAATATGTTTAGTCTTATTTTAAATACTTTAGATTTTTTGGTCATGAGCTACTGTGCTTATAAACAAATCGTGGCAGCTACATCCCTCTGTATTTTGAATGAGTCAGTTTTAAATTCAACAGGACTAACTACATTCAAACTGCCAGTGTCCAGTCAGTAAATCTCATTTAGAGGTTTGATAAGGAACGTGTCTCTCTAGAATACCTCATTTTGTGTTTTGTTTTGTCATCCATCCATCATGCGGTTTGTTCTTCCGCTTTTCCCTTCAGTTGTTCCTGGAATAACATTTCCTTTTCCAATGAAATGACTCTTCATATATTATGTACAAAATAAAAGTCTCCATTTTAGTGAGAAGTCACACTTTGGTTAAGGATTCATTTGTCTTCTTTCATAGTCTCAAAAGTTTTCTAATACATCAGAATTTACCAGCTTGTTTTTCCATTGTCCAGGTTTCATGTGCGTAAAACACAGAAATAATCTTCATCAGGGCAAGTCTGATATTTGTTTTAAAAGGCAGGTCATTATATGTAATGATTTTTCCTTTCCTAATCCCCGTTATACTCCTTCTGCATTTGTTGTTAATACCTAAAACAAGTAGGCAAAATCTGTCCACCTCTTCCTCACAGTAACATAATTTCCGCTGTCAAAACCTTCATTTCATTCATATTAAACTGAATCCCAATTTTCTTCTGTAATTTTCTGGGGAAAGCTGTGGTCACTCAATCTAACATGCACCTTTTATATGAGTTACTAACTGAAGCGTCTGAGCTTAGCGTTTCTGAATCATACTCTGTACCACAAGTTGACAGATAATGACATGTAATATCAATTGTAGATTTGAAGTTTGTTCTCTGTATTAACCTATATTTTAAGGTCAGTAGCTTATTTCAGGGATTTAGGGACAGGGGGAGTTCAATCACACTGAGGCCTGTGGCACACTCCTGCAGTGTTGTGCATGAACTAGTTCAAAAGAACGCATTCATTGAACACGTTCATATTTCAGTGAACTTTGAACTGAACACAACTTATTAGTAAATCAAGAACTTGAACGTGAA
>JBBKCR010000122.1:21094585-21112639 GCA_037577295.1 Ladigesia roloffi | reverse complement strand
TGGAGAGAGAGAGAGAGAGAGAGAAAGAAAGAGAGAGAGAGAGAGAGAGAGAGAGAGAGAGAGAATGAGACCGAGAGTGAGAGTGAGATAGAAAATGAGAAAGAGAGAGAATGTTGAGATCATATTTCCCAGCACTATGCCTCTGAAAGACTGTTATGATAAAACATGTTATCTGGCTTAGGGTTTACATTTACAGAGATCTGCTCAGCTCTTTAAAGAAGCGCTGAAAGGTAATGGATTTAACCATTTTTATACTCACTGTTTTCCCACGAGGAATAATTTATATATTTTCCTTGACTTATTGATGTGTAAATATGAAATAATAAAACTGTTTGCCAAAATAACTATACATTTCTCAAGTTTATTTTTGGAGGACAATTATCTCAGAAAATGCATTTTGAAGCACTTCAGGGACGGCTGGTGGCCTAGTGATCAGCTAGTTGCCCCTGCAATTAGAAGGTTGTAGGTTTGAATCCCAGCACAGCTAGTTTCACCACTGAGTTACCCTTGAGCAAGGTACCATCCCCACACACTGCGCCCTGGGTCGCCTCTGTGGTTCAATTGGTGAATGCATGACTGTAACTTTTAATTAATCTGAGATCATGCAGAAACTAAGCAGACTTCATTTTTCAACACTTTTTCAATTTTTCAGAAAATAGTGCCATCACATTTCAAATATGCATAATATTTAAATAATAATCTGAAATGATCAGACAGATGTACATGTGAGGATGAATTATTTGTGCTCTGTGTCATATGAGTGCACATTCGTTTGAGTCAGAGTGAACTGACACTGCAATCTAAAATGCACTTTTAGACATCCATTAAGGCAAGCCTCCACTTTAGCAGTCTCTTTATATGTGGGCTTTAATCTGTTATGGCTGAACTGAGTTCTGTATTTGCTGTGATGACAATCCTAAGCATAAACAATCGTTTGAGGCGGTGAAAAGTTGCACAATTTACAATCACAGAAGCTGCAGTCCAGGGAATTGTGTGAGTCTAATGTTTGGAGCATTCCTCTATTCAAGTGAAAGGCCCATCACATAAAATAAATTTGTTTTTCTATTTCTTGAAAACTCTTATCCTAAAAGCAACATAAGTTATATCATGATGATAATCAGAATCAGAATCAGAAAACTGTATTTATCCCGAAGGAAATTGTTTGTGGTGACCGCCACATTACACAGACACAGACCAACACGAGACATCAGAATAATGCAAATTAAGAATAAGAACAGGATAAGAATAAGAATAAGATTACTACTATACTAGGATAAATAAATCAGGTGTATAACAAATAGATAAAGATCTCAAGAAAACAATAAAAGTGAACTGGTAGAGCAGCCCAGCAGTGACACCAGCAATGCTATGTGTGGTCACACCCGCATGAACACACATGCACTGACACAAACACACTCACAATCGCACGAACACAAACACACACACACAAAACATTGTCATGTCAGGGTCACTGCGGTGTTAAGTGTGATACCTGCTCACTGGTGGTTCTGTGAGACTGGGGCAAAATGATCTAACAACTGATGCAGAGAATCAGATTGACTACAAAGTAAACTTTGTAGTCAATCTGACAAAATGGATGAGAGTAAACGCTTTTGCACTCCTGTGTACTTACTGCATTGAGAGGATTCTCATGTTGTTTAATTGCAGTTTGTCATTAGTCACTTGTATGGAATGGTATTATTGGCACTGAGAGCATGTAGGGAGTGTCAGTTCCTTCTACTAATTGATGGTTGGTATGAGAAGGTTCTCGTTGATGTTGATATATGAGGAATGGGATAAAATGGAAAGAAAATCTGCATCCAAATATATTTCATGTTTCGTTCAGTAATAGATATTTTGAATAGATTCAGGATTTGTTTATTTCAAGGTTTTGAATTCAGTAATGTGATTTTTTAAACTGTAATTATATGTTCTGTTTCCCTTTTGAAGTTGACACGATATCTCACCCATCTATGACTCATGTAACTTAAAATGATTGACAGGTGATTGCTCCTACCATTCCCGTAGGCCCAGTCATCATTGAGCCTGTGGCGGACTTTTTGGTAGATGGCCGACATAGTCTTCATGTTGCTCTTCCTCCACTGACGGCCGAGGTACTTGGTCTGAATCTTGAGGAGTTTGAGTACATAGAGCTGCATCATAGCCTGCTTGACTTTCAGCGCCCTCTTCAGGATAGGAGCAGACTTAAACACCACCAGCATCTGAGGAGGAAAGGAAAGTGAGTTGCAAGGGAGGGTAAATTACCAATATCAAATTCAGTTGACAAAGAACTGGGTAATGACCATCACACCTGACACAACATACAAAGCAGGAGTGGCATTAAGGTACATTTATCATAATCTAAATACATATTTCATAATATGGATTTACCACACAAAAAGTATGGCTTCATTTCACACAGTAGCTGTTCTTCTGGCCATGTTTATGGACGGGTAGGTCATACAGTGTCAAAAATGACATTTGCAAGTCTATACAAGCTTCCACTATTTGTAGAAGCCTCATATCAACCCTATTTTGTATACTAGTAAGCATATATTTTGAAAAAAAAAAACAAAAAAACAAACAAATATTGTAGCCCCTCATTGTTCCCCTGCTTTTCTGTTCTCAAGTAAACCCAACAAAATAGAACACCATCCAGACAATTTCAGTCAACATTCCATCACATAATGTACTGAAAGGAAAACAAAAAAACATAGAAGTGAAATCACCAAATGACAAATTAAAACTGCCTTCAAACTTCAGTTATAAAATAACAGTGTTGCCATATGAAACATGTTGTTTGCTGGGATGTTCCTTTCGTTCTCTAAAGATTATTGCCACAAAGTTGCCCAACCCCTTTTTCAGTCATAAAACTTGTACCTTTAATGTAATTGCCCTGTGTTTTTAAGGTACTTGCAAACTGGTTGCCTTTTTCTATTGCAAAGTAGTTACTTTAACATAAATACTCTGTAATAGAATGTAGTGTTATTTCATGTATTTTGTAACCAGTTTTGGGAGTAACACATTACAAAAGTAATTAATTACTGTACTGTATTGCTTTTTGCTGTAACGCGTTAATGTAAGTTATTGCAGAACAAAAATTGGTAATATTTTACTCAGTACAAATGTCAGTAATGCGCGTTAAAGAGCATTTTTAAACCAGAAGAAGTTTCTTTTTTCCATCATATAAATTCCCCAAAATCACGACGAGACCAGCAGAGGAGAAACGTCTGTGCAAAATGTTTAACTTATTGCAGTAAGACAGAGAGAAGAGTAGTGGGACGTCCTCTTTTTCCTGGACAAGTCCTGTTTTTGAGACCTGCGTTCAACATCCGGCTGGAATTTTAGAATCCTTCCGGATTTTGAGCCGCCTGAACATTTGTCACGTTATGGGCATCTCTCATAAGAGAAGCATCCATATTTCCTGTTATTTAAAACTTAAAAGTAATGCAATAGTAGTGTAATGCCTTACATTTTAAATACAGTAATATTGTAATGTAACGAATTACTTTGACATTAGTAACAAGTAATAAATAACACAGTACAGTTTTGAAGTAACTTGCCCAACACTGTCTGTAACTACCAAACACTGTCCAGCCTTGATTTAAAGGGCTTTATAATTATCATATGACTTAAAAAGGTGCAATTATTATATTGTACCTTCCACACTGGTTCTATTAAAAACATATAACATTACAAATATCAGAATGCTATATTTGATCTCTCACCATGGTTCTGGAGTGCTTCCACTTGGTGAGTTTGTTGAGAATCCGCAGCAGGTTGATGCAGGAGAACAGATTCCGCCAACAGAACTGATTACTGTCTCCAGCTTCCTGTTAGCAGACGCAAACACAGCCAGACAATGCACATGTCAGCACCTTTCAGAGGCATTCCTCACACCTGTTCAGACATCCTAACAGATGAACAGCACCAGTGAAAGTGAGACATATTGAGAAGAGTTTATTAAAAGTCTACGGAGTGTAGAAGTTACCAGGCTTTCAGCAGTTAGCTCAGGCATCTCATGGACCACACAGTGAGGGAAGTCCAGAACACATATACTGCGGTCAGAACACACAGTGTAACACAAAGATTAAACACGTATAGGACACGTATATTATTGGAAAATGTTTGGTCTTGGAGAAGCAGAGGCCTGAA
The DNA here is from genome assembly GCA_037577295.1 of Ladigesia roloffi. Taxonomy (NCBI): domain Eukaryota; kingdom Metazoa; phylum Chordata; class Actinopteri; order Characiformes; family Alestidae; genus Ladigesia; species Ladigesia roloffi. The sequence continues at coordinate 21,108,484 of JBBKCR010000122.1, read as the reverse complement.
CATGGCCTACCTGTTTTTGGCACTAATATACGACATGATGTTCTGGTTGAAGAACTTGAGGATGAGGGGGATGCAGTTGGCAAACACCAGATGCTGTGACACATACTCAAACTGCACAGGACAAAGAGCCACAGAAATTACATTGAAGCGCATTCAGAAGGTGCATGTGCTGCTGTAGGCTGCTATGAAAGAAAGTACATCTTTTAAACTGTAAGGGTTTCACCATCGTAAACCATCTTATACCATCATGGAGTGTAAATGAGGAGCTCCACCTTAAATCCTCATTGTTTTTTAAACGAGCAATAGTTTAGAAGAAAATGTACATTAAAGATTTGTGCTGCTGTTGTATCTCACTGTCATAGATCAGCATATTCATGAACATCTCATGTAATAACTTTCATTAATTGCAGCAGATGTCTTACTCCAAACACCAGCCATCTCTTGGCTGATCAATTGTAACAGATTATTTTTGAGAAGAATTATTCTTTAATTTTTTGCTGAACTGATTACGGATCAGTTCAGCAAAATAAGTATTTATTTAATTAAAGACTGACCAATCAGCAAATAACAATTTGTTTTAAATCTACTATTATAATATTGTTCTAGTGGTTCATTCTTACACAGTAAAATACTGTACGCTGCAAAAAGCTATGATTAATATTTCTGTCTCCTATATTTCCATCCCTGATGAGATGGGACAGGAAAGCCCTTCATTTTTAATCACATCTTTGGTTTATTTTCATTTCCTAGTAGAGACTATGCCTCCGGGGTGTGTTAATGATGAACTGTCAGAATTTGATTGCTGCGGTCCACATCCATTGCATCTCTAAACATCAACCGCATGGACTTTGTCATTTATTATACCACCACACAGTAACCCCCATACCAGTAACTGGAATGCTTTGAGTTTTATACCACAAATTCATTTATTCAAAACAACAAAAGCTCATTTTGAAGCTCATAGTGACTAACAATATTGTTTTAACTCTGCACGTTAAACAGAACACAATGTCACACAGTACAAAAATCCATAGAATGAAGTTTGTTTGAGATTATGTGACATCCTTATGTGCTTCTTGCATACACACAATACTAGTGGCAATTAGCAGTTGGCAGGAAAAACAAAAACCTACAGGTCCACTCGACTGTTGCCTGATTTAGCTTGGCTTTTGCTTAAAAACAACACATTAAGCTCATTTGAGGAGGATATATTGGCCAATAACCATAGGGAATGCAATTAAAATAAGCATCAGACTTCAGTATGGGCTGTTCCTATGGTGCATCAGAATATTGTGTAACTTTCAGAGAGTATGATAACCCATGTTTTACATTTATGGCCTTGAGACCACAGCAAAGGCAAAAAAAAATCCAGACTTGACAGCTGCATTAGCTTTGTAGCTCCATTGCAAAACCAAAGAGGCAAACATCAGCCATTAAGCACTGCTTGAAAGAAATATGTTTTTTTTTTCTTAAAGAAAAAAACCCCTGCCATGGCTGCATTCATGGCAATATATTTTTTATTTTAAGGGACATAATGTAGTAATAGAGAACTGCAGCTCTGCACCAAATGATCCCACCAAACCCTCTGCAATTCATTTTAAAGCCTTTTCACCAGTAGATGGTGCCAGTGTGCGCTGTTATAATTGGGGACTTCACAATCTAGTATTCATAACAAAACAAAATGGGTTTGTCTTCCTCATCAAACAGGATTAGACTGAACCATACTGACAAGAGCGTGCAAATCACAGCCCAGAACACTCTGTTCCCTCCTTTTTTCTTTCTCCACCAATCTAGGTCTCCCTCTCATCCCTCCTGCACGAGGAGGTGATGCCAGAACACACTGTTTGATACTGGAGGGCTCATATATCATAAGTGTTGAGTGTTTAACTGAGCTAGCTGGAGAATCTTCTCCGCTGCAGTCATGATATAAGCTGCCTCAAAATAGGCCCTAAATCCCTTCAGTCTAGAACAGGAGAGATTTGCTTGGGGCCTCTTTTCTCATTTCCCTCTCTCTTTCTCTCTCACTCTCTCTCTGCTGGAGATGAATGGAGCTTTGACTGTGTGCCTATCAGCACAGTACAGGATCAGTTAGCTGCAGGAGGTGAGGGAAGGATGGGGAGGGGAGGCAAGGGGGAGCGAAAAGAACCTGCAATATAACGAGAATGAGACAGGGGTCGAGACTGAGGGCAGAAAGTGATGAAGAGGAAAACAGAGATAGAAGACCTTAGGAGATTTGGAAAAAGAGAAAGGAAGTGAGATGTTTCTGACCTGGTAGATATGATTGAGCTTGAAGTGCTTGAGCAGGAGCAGCAGCAGAGCAGAGATGGCCTTCACAATTATCTCCTTGTGTCTGTTCACATCAATGCCCAGCTTCATGCTCTGGAGGACAGTGATTCTGTTTCCAACACAAACACACTCAGAAACGTACACTAGGCTTCAAAAGTGGCGGCTGTGTCGCAGCAGTCTCTAGAGTCATATTCAAACATCCCCATTCAGATGATGTAGCTGGGAGGATAAACTAATTCGGGAGCATTTTTTTTTGTTAACTGGAGAAAAAAGCAAGACAGCTGACATCACTGCTAGGCGGCCAAATATCTTAATATGATCGTGGTATATATATCCTCACTGCCGTGGAGATAATGGATCACTCTAATGGCAGAAATGACTTGGCAGATGAGGACAGCGGCAATTTCAAAGCTAAAGTTAGCAAGGCAGCTGAGAATTCTCCATAAATATATTGTTATAATCTTCCAGCAGACAAACAATATGCAAATAATTTTGTAGCCGACTGTGGAGGTCTGTGTGGGTACAGAACATTTTTTGTTGCCCTAAATTTTACATTTAAACTTACAGCAGTCCCTAATTACAGGGGACAGTCTCCCTGGAACAAATTGGAGTTAAGGGTCTTGCTCAGGGACCCAGTGGTGGTAGGATTCAAACCAATGACCTCTTAGTCTAGAGCCAAGTATCCTACACACCAGACCACCACCACTACCACTATGATCATTTTATTATCAGTGTGTCCAAATGCTTTTTTGTACCAGTATTTATCGTTTTTAGCATTAAACATGTGTTTGTAAAACTGCAATAGTCCTTTTAGTGATTTAGTGATATCATAGTGACACATAGCAAATATTTATAAACATTTTTGTAAAAGTTTGCATCTGCATCGCTTCACACAAGTGCTTTGCATTTGTGTGCGTGTATGTGTGTGTGTGTGTGTGTGTGTGTGTGTGAAGGAGTGTGTGGGCAGGAGTGTGTGGGCAGGAGTGTGTAGGCAGCACTGTGTGTGTTGGGGGTGTAAGCTTACGGCATCTCTTCAGGAAGAACATCAGCGAGGATATTGATGGAGTCAGTCTTGGCCTTGGAGGTTGGAGCTGCAGCCAGAAGGAGCTTCAAAAGTGCAATCTAAAAACACAGCAGTCGAACACAGAAATATAGATAGATGGTCTACCCCACCCTTATATTTGCAATGAACAATCCAATGACTCTTTATTAGCATTTCCCTTTTTTGTGTGTTTATGGGCCCTAAATATATATATATTAGTGCTGTCAAGAGATTAAAAATTTAGATCTATTTAATTACATGGTGTGGCGATTAATTAATCTAATTAATCGCATTTAATTGCACATACATACAGACTTACAAGAAGCAGTTTTTTTACAATTTATTATTGAATACAAGCCTATAACAAAGGCATGACATGACATGACATTTTTATCACTGACTGAACCAAACCTATGAATTAGGTTACAGTATATGACAGTTGTAAATTTTCATAAACTACAGCTCTCTCTCACACACTCCGCCCACAGCGCTGAGACTCCGCCCCTCTGGTTGGAGAAAGCTAATGTGAGAAAGCTAAATTCCAGCTCAGTTTTCTCTCTCCTGCTGCCTCTAGCTCGACCAACTCCTCTCCTACAGACACTATGACCACGTTCACCACTGTCACACACTTTCCCCATGGGCAAAATGTTGAAATAAACGTGTTTTTGCTTCGTGTTGACTTTCGCCGCACATGGCCGTGCAGCTGCGCTCCAAGGTTGAACCGAAAGACGTGCGAGTGTCTTTTCCAAAAGGCAAATATTCCCCTTCAGAAATGGCTAAACACATTCACAACACATCACAGATAATTTTTTAATAGCCATTTTGGCATTTTTTTCTTCCAAATCTCACTGTCCTGAACCGTGCACTCTGGCTGCTCAGGCAACGGTGATCTGAGACTGAGGATCTGAGGTTCCCCTGCTGTTTACCCCAAACTTTGACTGGGAAGATGACGTGAAGTGTTAATTGCGTTAAATATATTAACGCCTTATTTTTTCCTTTTTTAATCTAATTAATCTAATTAATGCTTTAAATTCTCAGCCCTAATATCTAATATATCAAAATGTTCAGAAACTGCCCTATTGTCAGCCTACTATGTCTGAAATATATGCTGACTCTTTTATTTCCTCTGGTCTTTTTAATAAGTGTACTAAATGACCAAAAACTCCTGTTATATTATATCATTTTGAGGAATGAGGAATTGTTCCTACTATTAGTATTTTACCAGCTAAAATATATGCATACATGCATTTTCACCTGACCCAAAGGACGTGGCAGCATAACTGCTGAAACTTACACATACTAGCTACTAATACATATAGTGTTTGTGCTGCTTAAATCCTTTTTCCAAAATTGATTAAAATTAAAATCACCTCATGCTAAATATGTGAAGTGACAATATTCCTGGCACCTAAGGAACAGGTTTAGAAGACATGATAATACTGTACAATGCAATCTATTGAGGTGGATGTTGTTTTTTTACTGAGCTATACCTGTAATACACGGTGTACGGGAGAAAGAGCACTGTTGTAAAACACTCACCACATATTGAGAAAGGCTTGGGAGCATCCCCACGTATAGAATTTCTGCAGGTGTCTCCTCCACTTCCTCCTCCCCCTAGCCAATCACAGGATTCAGTATGTTGTGTTCACCATTCAGCAAGCAATGCAAAATTGTATAACTATTAGACTGTAGGGTTACAGCACTCAGGGTCAAGTTGAAAAATCAATGCTGATTTGAATTTGGTATATAAATGCAGACATTCCTTTAGGTGAGGGCTTTGCAAGATCTCAGAATTCCTACATACAGCAGAACTCTTCGATTTCTGACGCACCATAGTCATTGGACACTGCTGCAGCTCCTCTTCTCTCTTGATCTGCACCTCAGCAATGGAGACATACTTGTGCTGGGATGGAAAAAGGGACAGAGAAAGAAAGTATCGCCATGGTGACCGAGGAGAACAATCTTGTCAGTGAGTGACTGAAGGAGCACCAATACGGGGCATTAAAACGTATCAGAGGCCCGCAGCTGTCGCACTGCAGAGGTCGGTATTGCTTGAGTGAGTCTGAGTGAGGAGAGTCTCTATTAATCAAAATACATAATATTACATAAGGCCTCTATTAATTCATTTTAATGATCATATTTCTCTGTAATAAGCTACTCCAAACACAAGAGTCAGCAAAACAGAAACACATCACCACCTGGGGGAGAGCACCGACTGCCAATAATGTTACATCATCTACTAGACACACTAGCTGACTAGCAACATGCTAAGTGATGAAGGCACTCCTAGATATAGTGAAGCCAATTGATGCTTCTGGCCATGTATTGCCACAGTAACAGCCAGGGTTCAACTTGCAGTTCCCTGATGATCAGGCCAATGCTTAGACATTTACACCAATCAGGGTGTTATCAAAGCCTCTCTTGAAAATGCAAAAAATGCATACAATTGATGTCTGCTATTTTTAAGTAGGATACAGAAGTATGGTGCATACATCCTATTTTAAGTAAAACAAAGAACATCAACCAGGTATACAAATTAAACAGTGGCAAAGATATATCCTAACATATATTATGTTATTTATCATGCAGGAATCATTTTGGAAATGTGTCTCACCTGTTTAAGAGTCTTCACACTCTCATGAATAGGCCTGGGCAGCCCAACCAGTGTTTCTGTATCACTGCACACACAAAGAAACCTTTAAAATCTAGCCAGACTATCTTCTAGATTATAGCAAATATTAGATGGGAACACTTGATTAAGGCTCTTATCATCACCACCCTTGTCCATGAAGTCTGTGAGTTCGACTCACCTTCCCAGTGTGAAGCCGATGAACTTATTCCTGCTGGTCTCCAGAAAATGCTCAATGTCTTTCTCTCTGGGGAAATCAGAAAAGAGGAACAAACAATATAAGAACAGAAAGTCAAATAGAAATAATTAAAAAATGACTGGACAAAACATAATTGACAGTCATGGTTTTCAGTACAGAATAAAAAACACGAATACACGTATACATCATTCACCCCTGCTAGAATATACATTTTGGTCATACCGAATTAAACGATTTATTTTAACGCGTTTCTTTAGAATACTAACATAACGTCCATTTAAATACAAACAGAAATACCACCAGCACTCCAAAATTTGACTTTCATTACTTTCATTAAATATACCTTCACTTCCTAAAGATATCACAATGACATGATTATCATTTTTGGAACATTTATATAAGACAGTTTAACACCACAGAACATCAATAAATACAGTAACCACCCATAGTCTACTTATTTGTATAATCTCATTTATCTACCACCTTTCCTTGAAAAAGCCAGCTAAGCTTTTAACTGACACATGACAAATGTAACCACAGATCCACTGAAATGTTGTAGCTGTTGAGCTGCAAGTGAGCCATGTTTGGTGAAAAGGAAGCAGCAAGAAACCCCTGCTGTGAAAACCTACACTAAAAAGCACACCACAGTTTAACCACATATCCATTTATTTCATAAACTCCAGATTTTCTATTCTTGCTAAGCACTGTAAAGGTGTTGCAACTATAAATAAATGAACATTTGTCAAATAAAACAAGAGTCTCACATAAAAAATTATTGGATGTCGTTTATACCCACAGTGGTTAAGAATTTCATTAAGTAGTATTGTGGCGATTCACGTTATAATTATATTCAATGGCTATTTTGTAGGTATGTAATTAGGTATGTCTGACTAATAAAGGTACACACATTATGAACATATTGTGAATTTATTTGTTTGCAGAGTGTATTTTTTAGTAAACATTAGTAAAAAAAAGCATTTGACTGGTACAGTATGTGATAGCATGACTGTTGCTTAAATTATATGCAAATATCACAATAAAAAATGCATTAGAAACAAATTATAGCTGAAGTGGGTTACTCAGCTGCCCACCCCACACCAGACTGGGATTCAATTCCACATGTGGTTAAGCACACCACACTATACCGGGAAGAGTTATTGGTAAGACTCCTTAATGCTACACGTATAAACATCTGTGACGTGATAAACATTTTATGTTTATCAGGACAAAACATCTTCCAAATGCAAACATATTAATAGGGTGTAAACATCATTTTATGGCGTCTGTCAATAGCTTTCTGTGCTGCATTGTGTCTATAAGTGTACATGTTACATTCTTTGCACATTGGGGGACCAAATATGACCTTTTACCAATAACGTTTACCAATAACAGATTAAATATTAAGTTTCACAAGTGCTACTGTAATCAAATGAAATTATAATCTTACCTAAACACACAGTCCGCAGAAACCGCAGACAGCACGTGATAACTTACAACACAGGTGTGCTTTTATTACTGTAACGTCATATTTATGTCAACAAAAAAAAAAAGCTGCATGTCCCCATGGGTCCGTCCCAATACGAGGACTGTTTTCAGAAAATGTCTCAGTGCTGTGCTAACCACTTAAAGGCTCATCAGTCATGCTGCAGTGCCCACCCCCACCCCCATTTCTGAATTCAGCAGCAGAGCGCAGTGCTGCGCTACGTTTCATGAGTAAACACACATTTGTAAAGTCGGAGTGACGGCGGTAAATAATGCATGAGCTTACAGATAACCAGGAGTATTTGATAAGGCCTGTGACTGTGCTCGCAGCCATGTCTGGCCCAGATCGCTCTCTTTGTGTATGTCTCTCTCTCTCTCTCTCTCTCTCTCTCTCTACATCTCTCTCTGTTTCTCTCACCTAGCCCATACAGTCATGCATTATTTATGTCCCAGGTGCAGACTTAAGTAAAGTTGCTTGTTTTCCAGGGTTGTGGCACGGCTGGACATATTGAAAGGTTTCAGATCTTTCATCACTAGTCACAGTCTGTGCCAACAGTAAGATCTATCTCTGTAGAGCAAAATGATCAAAGGACTGTAGATAGTCTGCAGATACCTGCTCATGTATTTCTTCTGGGAAGACTTTAAGACTAGATGCTGTGAAAATTTGACTGCATTCAGCCTCAAAAGCGGTAGTAAGGCCAGGCACTGATGTTGTATGCTTCGTTCTGGATTATACAAACACCACTCTAACTCATCCCAAAAGTGGTAGATGGAGATTCACTGCTCTACAGACCAGCGTGCTTAATGCCCTATTAGTTTATGCTTAAAAGTGGGCATAAATATATTTGCAGCTCCAGAGAATTAAATTCTAATCATAGTGCATTTCTACAGACAAACGGCCATAGTCTGTGGCAGCAGTGTGTGCACCTTACAGTTACTCTTATTATAAGCTCGCATGTAATCTACATCATGCAGTAAGGTTATGTGTTAAGATCTGGGACATAATACCAATAACTATTTGCCAGGTTTCATTTAAATATACATTTTATCACTTTTTATATTTCACTAGCATTTATTGTTGTCCTTAGTTTTGCTGTCATATAATTTTTTTATGTTATTCTCATATTGTTTTAAATCCTTCATTTAGCATTTTTACTTGCCCAAAATGTAGCTAAATTTTGCTTCTTCAGTTAATAACTGGATCTAAACTTAGGATCTAAAGTATATAACAGCTAACATAAACACATATTTTTCAATAACTATTCCCTCAACCAATCAAATCACATCCAGCTCTTTAATAAGGTGGCTCTCTATTTCTGGGAGTTCAAAAATGAATACTAGATCAGCGCTTCTACTCCTGCGCCCTGTTGTCTAAAAAGGCTATTCTGTGAAATTTGATCACTTAAACTATGTCACACCGTATACTTAACCAAATAGACACGTCTCTGCCACCTTTCTAAAGAACTGGATGCAGTTTGATAAGGATTAGAGACGATTTGAGAAATATTTACATAACTACGGTGATTTCAAGTGTATTTGTGCGACATTTTCTCTGTGCTCTTATACAGCAGCTGTGAGGGTGGAGGCCAGACCTGACTTTGGGGGCCCACGGCAGCCCTTTAGGGAACGACACTCTGTCAGATGGGGGCCGCAGAGTGGGTGGAGGGGGTGGGGGCTGGATTATGACATCACGGTCCAAGGGGTCCACCTCGCCCTCAATACCACTGTCCACATCCTCACCATCATCTTCCTCATCCCGAGCATCATCGTTCTTAAAGGGGTCCCGCTCGTTATAAGTGTCCAGGCTGTCCTGTTTGACTAGAGGCTGTGAGAAAGAAAGAAGCTGTGTTAAACACTCCCAACACTGTTTTACACCAACAGCTTTCACACCCTGATGTTGACTCTCTTCAGATCACAGTAGTCGTTCTGAACAATATAATGTATAATATGATTCACGTAATGGAATACGCAAACTAAATTCAAATACAGCTATGTGAGACAAATTTGTAACTTTGTTTATTTTTTATTTAGTTAAATTAAACTAAATTAAACACATTAAAATGTACATTATTTCGTGATGATACGAATTCATTACAGATGTTATTTTAAAGAAAGTCTGCAAAAATGTTTCAAACTCATTTCTAAGCACTGCATCTCTCCAGTTAACACAAGAATATTGGAATGTTTTGCTCCATACAGAAAACACACATTTAGAAGCCATGGAGCAGCCACTGAATTCAGTAAATGAATAAATATTTGTTCAAAACTTTTGAACAAAATTCTAAAACAAATTGTAAAAATGTCAGAAATTATTTTATAATAAATAATAACAAATTAAGTTGTGAATCCATATTATTCCTTCTGCAGAGACAGGCTCTTCAGAATAAAGACAATCTGAGATATGTAATCAGTGTGGTTTTATGGGGAAATGAGAACAGTAATGATTAGGAAAAAATTAAATAACCAGGACTGCTTTTTACGGTGTTTTCTCTGTGTTTAAAAAAAAAAGCAAGGTTTCTTTTCATGTGTTCAGACAGTTGTATGCAAAAGTTGACACCTCTGACCAAATAGTAAAAAACAAACAAACAAACAAACAAAAAACAGTAATTATGACATGTGCAGATTTTCAGAAGTTAAGTAGCATGCTAGAACTGGTTAGGCAGGTCAAGGGTTGTCATTAGAAACTGGAAGCTAATTACAGTTCCAGAGTGTCTTGAACTCTCTGACACTTAAACCTTGCACCAACACCTAACAACCATGTGCCTCTAAACAGCTGTCTGGGGATCTGGAAAATAATTCATGCCTATAAACAGAGGAGGTCTATAAACAGATATCAAAGGACATCCAGCTCACCATTTCCAGTGCCTGAACTGGCAGTTAAATGGAACTGTGGAAGATCTGGAAGACTGAGAAAAATACTCCCAGGTAAAACTGCCTGTATGTCCCGAAGAACCACAAAGGGCCTGCCAGAAGGTTTAGCTGACACACGAGCAGCAATGTTCAGTTCTACTGTGCAGCACTGCTTGCACAAATATGATCTGCATAGAAGAGGCATCAGAAGGAAATCTAACCCTTCAACCTAATAACAGAAGCCAATGTCCCCAGTATGCAAAACATCCAGATAAATCAGAGGCATTTTGAATGTCTTTGAACTGTCGATATAAAAATCTTTTGTTCACATTGACCAGAGGTTTTGCATACAACTGCAGCCATAGCTTTCAAACATTTATTCATTCAATTCAATTCAACCACCCAATAGTTTCCACTGTGTGTTCCAGACTTTCGCAAGAGCTAATCGAAATGAAATTATGCAATTATTGCAAATTAATGTTAGTTGAAAAACACTAGAACATTCCTTCAAGCACATACATCATATCGTCAGAGATGCAAGGACTTATTTAAGTAAAAACATTTTATTTTTGTGATATGTATGAAAAAATTTCCTCTGGGTACAGTAAAGTTCTCTAAATCAGATTAGTTGTACATGATGATCCTGAGAGGGACTAACATCAGGGTGATCTTCTGCCCCCCTACCAGCTAATGTCTTTCTCCTTCCCTCATCAGGCATTCCTCTCACGCCAAGGTACAGAAAGCCATCTTTCTTGCAAAAGACATTTATTATCTCTTTTGGCAACTCCCCACCTTCTGGCTATATCCCACTTTATGGACTTACCATTCCACTGGCCTCTGGGAGCAACATAAAAGCCCTGTCTGCGGCCTAGTGCCCTTTAGAGATAAAGCCACACAGTTCCTTTGTGCATTCCAGTTGTGCAGACTGTCAGGCACAAACAAGTCAACAAGTTCCTCACATCTCTACTGTTCAAACACATGAATGGTAAAGTCTAAAGCAAGCATCAGGCATGGGTTGCATTAGAGGGTCGGGTGTGTGCTGTTTTTATCTTTTACCAGGTGTGATGCATGGGAGAATATGTGGTGGTTCAGCTGGTGCAGAGGTGGAAAGCTATGCATTACAATGTTTTTTTGCTACGTAGGTATATTTTTATCAGTAAAAGAGAGTTTTGATTAGACTTAACCTACTTCTAGGTTAATTTCAACAAAGTATTTTACTTTGCTTTAATGACCATCACAGGGTTTTTGTTTGTCAACCAATTGGAACAAAAATGTATTGATGTATTTATGCTCCAGCCTCAAATGTGTTCTTCGATTGCAACTGTGATAAATCAGACAAGTTTTACAGAACACCGATTCAAATTCTATTCAACCTAGACTTTGTTTAGAAAACATAATGTTGCGTGACTAGTTTAAAATACTTAAGAGTGTTGCAGCTGATCACACGTAGTCAGGTTGGAAACAATAGAGTGAAATTTGCCAGCATGCAAAAAAATGTATCCTTTTTTATACATACATACCAACATAATAAATTACCTTAAAATGGTATACCTTCTAAATTTGAGTGATGCTCAAAACTTGGATTGTGATCAACTATTCAACACTAAAGCATATTTAGTTTTTGAATTTTTGTTAATGATAAGCTTGTCCAACCTAGCAACAGTTGCTAGAGAACATTTGTAGGTAGGGCATAGACAGGTCAATTCTGAAAGCTAATCAAACCAAATTGCTCATATGGTTAACAACAATCCACCTTATTAATCCACAGAAACAGAAAATACTGCAATATCATAGACATTTTGTTCCAGTAGTATTGCCATCAGTTTCTGCTTTAATCCATTTATAAATACGTTTCAGATTGTGCTGACAATATAGAACTCCACTTCTTCTGTTAGAGTAATGCTCTTTTTTAGTACTTGTTCATTGTACTATCACTAGACAAGCAGTACTCATACTTAAGTAAAACTTTTTCGGTACTCTTTCCAGCCCTGGCGTAGTGCTGTGTTTATGAGTGGAGGTGAATCAGCCGTGACCATTCGCTGCCTATGAAAGAAGCCATTCTGCCAGCTAGTGAGAGGGAGCGTTTATGTGTGTGCCATTGTGTTTGTGTAGGGGTTAGACCTTAAAGGAACTGGAGATGAACAGATATGAAAGCGAAGGAAGGAAAAGGAAAGGGAGATAAGAGAAACAGAGAGAGAGCGAAATCTAATGTCTAGTGCATTTACTACATACTACAGCCATTATGACCACAGCCAGCTTTATTTCTAAGACCTCCCACCACCGTAAGGCCTTAAAGAAAACTCAACAGTGCAAATTGCAGTGAACGAGGAGAGAGGAGTGCAAAAGCCCAAGACAAAGAGAATGCACACAGAGGGGTCTGGGTAAAGACCTGCTTCTTGGCAAAGGGACTGTCTCCTTCCAAGCTATCAACAAAGGCACTCTGTAGGGACACAAGGAAGAGAGGGGGATGAGCCATAAAGGAAAGACAGAAAGCCAAAAAGAGAGAGACAAAGATGGAGAGAGATAAAGACAAAGAGAGAGTGAGAGAGAGAGAGAGAGAGATGGAGAGAGAGAGAGATGCTATGCCCCAACTTTATACCAAATCACTGTACTCTAAGGCATACTGTCATTGCCACAATAGTCATAATAGTATTATCTCATAAGAAGACATGCTGTGGCATTGTATGATGTATGGAGAAGCTACAAAGTGGAACAGTTCTGTAAAAACTTCTCAATTTTGTACATAGTCAATAAGGAAAGACATATTTGCAGTTTAATCTTTAGTTTAGAACTCCCACTTTGAGGATGAAAAAAAAAAAAACAATAGTCACCCAATAGTCACACAAATATCCAAAATTGCATATGTAAAAATACCTCACCAAATTTCTGCCAACCTGCTGAAACCATAATCAGCCCTTCATGAACACACAACCATTCCAGACAGCATCAAGGCTGGTGCTGACCTTGATGATGACTTTGATGTTGCTGTAAATGCAGACCGAGCAGGCTAAGAGAAGGTGCAGCGATGTCATTTTACAGAAAAACAAATTCATCTCTTTGGGTGACAATTAAGTTCAAGTGTTTGTTAGCAAAGTGGCAGTTCTAAAATAAAGAAGAACACATTTCTTGCCTGACTACCTAAGTGGATATATGTGAAATTTTAGTTTTTGTTAAACTATTCCTTTAAATAATATACTTTACTATAGACCTATTAGCTTCCATTTTTTTTGTTAATAATACTCATTTGTGGTGGTATTCCTGTAGACAAACTGCTTTATTTATTGACCTACACCTACAGTGGGGCAAAAAAGTATTTAGTCAGCCACCGATTGTTCAAGTTCTCCCACTTAAAATGATGGCAGAGGTCAGTAATTTTCATCATAGGTACACTTCAACTGTGAGAGACAGAAT
>JBBKCR010000122.1:21032686-21057901 GCA_037577295.1 Ladigesia roloffi | reverse complement strand
CGCACGCACGCACGCACGCACACACGCACACACGCACACACGCACACACGCACACACGCACACACGCACACACACACTATAACAGGGCTATGCCCACCCAGTAACACCAGTTTCATGTTAAGTGTTACTACTGGAAAAGCTCAGTAAGCAAATGGCCATCATTACCCACACATACTCATGTCACCCAGACAAACAAACTCAACTCCAGGTGTATAATGTTCATGACAAGGTTGGGAGGTGCTAACTTAATATTATAATGACACTTGTTATAAACTGCAGCTCTCACGTACCCACCTGCAGTTACGACTGCAGGGAGGGCAGCTTAGTCTCTGCTGTGGTGAAATGGGTAGGCATGGATTAGAGGCATCCACCCATGTAATACACACGTCCCCGCCCTTGTCCACACCAGAGGATCAACAGCTTCATGACATAACACACATTTAGCAAACTGGATATTCTAGAAAAGCTGAGTTTCTACTTTTACAAGCAGCATCAGTGCAGGTCAGCCATAAAGCCTAGTTTGTCTGAAACAAACATGGATGTGTTGGTCACAGTTATGAAAGGCTTTCATATAGTTTAAGTAGTAGGAGGGTTTTTGGGACGTTGCCAATACCACTTCAGAAAATCCACAACAGCATTCCCTAAAACTGCAAAGTTTAATGGCATCAAAGACAGAAATTAGTAATATTTAGTTATATGCCATTTTGCTGCAAAAAGGGAAAACATCCTTGCCTGCTGTCACGGTTTAAATAAGTGAATTGTTTTTTACTGCCACACATCCAAAATGAAAGATAAGTAAATGTCTCCCTTGACATTGGTTCTGTCAGCTTGTATGATATCCAAGAATTTACTTTGACCAATTACCCACAATAAACATTAAGCACTGATAATGGGTGATTAATAGCCTTTAGGGTTATCCTTGAACTACGGATCCTGTATCAGATTTCTAATCAGAAGCACAATGAATCTGGAATCATAGTAGCATTATACTGAATGTATAGAAATTACATAAAAAACTGAGTTAATTGAACTGTTGGGTATAGCCCTTAACGCTATCTATGGCAAGTCTTTTATCTTCTGGAATGGAAGAAATTTTTATTCATTTTAATTTAGGTGTTTGTTCAAAGAAAAAGTATCTTAAGTCTGTGTGGTGCTAACGTTATTACATATTTACCCTCTTTTGCATTTGGTTGGGAAGAAGTAGCACTAAAAAAATCTGCACATGCAGCAAATACATGAGAAATGTGCATGCACACACACAATAATGTACTTCATTATCTGTTCAAATTCACAATTAAATTGGAAGTTGTAAACCAAAAACATCATAAAATAGAACTGCCATTTTCATAAATTACCTTGTTACACTGCCACTATCATTATGAACATTTACAAGACTGTCAGAAACAGACAAATGGACAAACAGTTTATCTAACATAATTTATCTTAGATACCCCTGCTCTTTATTATTTAGGTTGATTCTGTTATCAGACAGAGGTGGACTGGTAATCTGCATTTTCCCAGTAGACCAACACATCTTGGGAATGACACAATTACATTGATAATTTTGAATTACATAAATGATTGAACAAACACAATTTGGTCAATGACTGACTCACCAAGTCTTAACAGTGGCCCTTTGGAGCACACTGCTGTAGATATGAATCTGAACACAAAAAGTCACATCTCTTCCACAGGTAGACCCTCATGCACCCCAGCAGGAAAACAATATGAAAGCTCCAAATACCTGATCTTTCCCTGCCTAATTAAAGCTTATAAAAGAGAGGTGGCAAACATTAGCTGGGTCACAGATTAAGCCCTCCCCCCTTATTTTTACCCCCCTTTATTGGCAGCTGGTGGTCTCCAGCTTGAAATGACTCAGCATCACTGACACAAAATGGTGGGGCATATCATTTTATTTGTTGTTTTTTGAGTGAGCGGGAAATGTTAGGTTTTCAATACTGAAATACCTGTAATGTTCTAAAGAATGCAATTTCCTTCTGGGAGATCCGTGGGATGAAGGCCAGGACGCCTGGAGTGAATGACTCGCAAAACGTATTTTGATGGAAAGATTGGAATCCTGTCTCTCGCTCTATCTCTCACACACACAGCGTGATGTGGAATTTGAATGTTACAGCAGCCCTTCATAATGATCTGAATGACCTTGCTGTAACAGTGTGTAGGCCGATGCTGAAAAGACCCCCGCCCCTCCACGCTTCACTGGATGTGGATCTAGTGCAGATTCCACTGACTGCCTTGCATGCTAAGCAGTCTGGACTGTTTTGTTTTTATATAACGAGGCTTATACTGCTATTATATGCTTAATTCACTACCTCAAACTTACAATAATACAAAGATCAATAAAGCCTGAGTGGAGATGCAGCTCTTTGGGTCCTGATAAGTGCTGGTAATCCGTTATAAAAGTACAGCTATGTAGTTACATTTGTGCAATAAAAACACAACATGAAGGATTACACTGATAGAATGTCTATACCCATAACACACATACACATGAAACGTCGTTATAAACACCAGTCTGACCAAAACAGTGCAGGCAAAGTAGAGAAAATACATTAAACAAGGTCAATTTAGGCAGAATTATTCTTCTGCATCACAGTACGAAATGCAGCTTGTCACAACAACCGTAAGTGACCATTCACAAGACAGATATTACGAGAAAATGTAAGGTTGTATTTGTGTAAGACAAAACAAAACACAGCTGTATTTACAAAGTGCTCTCCAGTAGAGCCTCATTGCCACGACAACGCACTGCGGACTTAGCAAGCGGGCTAGATTCGTTAAAAAACGGTATAAATATTTATTCCAGTTTCGTTATAGACAACATTAAAAGCCCAAAATGGTCTGGCAAGTTCACAACATTTGTCAATGAACGTTTAGAGTAATATAAGCTGCGTGAGAGACACACAGAGAGAAAGAAGTAAACTGGGCTAATGTTGCTAAAGCTAACCCAGAGAAGAGTTCCGAGTCTCCCCAACACAATGACCTGCTAGCTCGGCTAACACGGCAGTGGACCCGTCCTTGCAGTTTCTTCGGAATGTAAACACACTAACAGTCGTACCTTTTTCATCCTCGGAGCCTCCGCGACAGTGCCATCGCGGTTGACGAACGCATCACTGCCGTTTTGCTGCGGGTCCGGCCGCTTCATCGCGGACGCCTGGGGCATCTTGGCCGCGCTCGGTGAGGAGCCCAGCGTAGCCGGCTCCCCCTTCACCACGGCCGGCTCCACTGGGGACGGAGCCGAGGCGCTGGGGGGCTCACTGTTGGAGAAGACTTTCTCCTCCACCTTGACTGCCACCGGCGAGACGGCGGACAGCTCTTTATTCGGGACGTCTTTTAACTCGACCTCGGCCATTTTCGCAGCCACAACCTGAACTGACATCGCAGCAATCCAGTCCTTTTCCACCAGTCCGACCAGAGAGCGAGAGACACACACACGCACACACACACACACACACGGATAGGACTGGCCTCACGATCAGCCGCACGGCATTCTGGTACATGTAGTCTACTGTACTCCACAGACATGACTTAAAGGTGTTCCAGTACAGTGAACAGTGTGTACATCTTTCTATATTTTTAACCCATTTAAGTGAAGCGTTTGAAAAATTTTAATTAAATTTGTTTTAGAAGGACAGCTCGAGTTGGACTTTTTGGAGGAAATGTAAAGTGACCCCATGCATGCACAAAACTCAGCACTTCACATAGTGTGAACAATGTGAAATTCTGTCTCTGCATTTAACCCATTTCCAAATGAACCAGTGGAAAGCCAGGAACACAACACACAGGGAGCAGTGTGTTACGATGACCCTTTGCTCAAGGGTACCTAAGTAATGCTACTAGCAGTCCTGGGGTTCAAACTAATTGCCAGGGAAATTTTCTAATCACTAAGCAGATTGCGTTGGTTTGGACGTATGCTGAGGAGAGACCCTGAATGTGTTTGGAGAGGGAGAAGGATGCTGAGGAAGGAGCTGCAGGGAAGACGAAGGTCTAGTAGTAGGTTATGGATGTGGTGAGTGAGTCCATGCAGGCAGTTGGAGAGATAGAAAGATGTTGAGGCTAGATGGAAATGGAGACAGTTGATCCAATGTGGTGACTCCTAATTGGGGGCAGACGAAAAAAGACGACTAATTAAAAGAGTGGGCTGCCAGCTAAGCAGCACACAGGGAGCAGTGTGTGGGCATGTTCCCTCGATGGCAGTCCTGAGATTCAAACCCACAACCTTCTCATTGCAGGGGAAACTACCTAAATTATAAATAAAATCAAAACTGCAGTAAAACGACCTATGCTGATTTTTTGTTGTTGAAATGTATCTCAGTTACCACTGTATTTTCATATTATTACAAGAGTCCAATAATATAAAAGGTCCAAGCTAAATATGCTGTAAACAGGTAACTGCAGCTTCTGCAATTTAGAGGGAGCGCAATGGGGTCATTTGAAGAAAGAAAAAAAAAAAGATACACACAAAAGAGCTTAGGCTATTTCCCTGGGTCTTAATTTCAGTATTTGGTCCAAACCGGAGGCGTTGCTGTTTCTGGGATTTATTCCAACCTGAAAGTCAAAACTAGATCTCTCCTGAAAACTCAGTACCTGCAGGTCTGCCAAGCCTTCCTTCCATTTTACATTGAAATGTATTGCCCATCTCGCTCTTTTATATTAAAGTCAACTCACTCTTCAATAAACGTCAAGTAAGATTGTTGTTCATTATAATTGTTAACTTTTCTGAGGGGATAAATTTATATAAATCGTTAAAATAATCAAACCACAGTGAGAAACTCAACTGGTTGAAATTGGACACTATACTGCCATCAAGTGGTTACACACAGTACTACAGAAAGCTTGGAAAACAAAACAGACAGACTGGACAAGTGTTTTTTTAAATAAATCAGGACTGTCCGAATTCAAGTTTGTCTTATTTATTTCAGTCCAAAAATGTTCCTGACCAACCAAAGATATTACAAAAGTGTATTGTAGCATCCCAAAAATAATGAGCAGCCCAGCAAGAGCTTACAGATATTCTTGGCAGAAGCGAGGAATACTAAACAGTTTTTTGCCCTGTAACAATCAAGCAGTAAAATACATGGTGACAGACAAAGGCTCCTATAAGTGTGTAGACCATGTTATCCTGGTTAAAAGAGTAGAATGGCATAGAGCTTTTTTGCAACCTTTGGAAACCTTTTAATAAGTAAAAAAAAGTCTTAGCTATTGCATTTGTACAGCCAAAAAATAAATACATTAAGTAACCCCTGCCACATTTACATACACAGCAACTGGATCTTCAGTATAATAAAAATAAATGCCACTTCCAGATACCTTAACTGCAGGGAAAACTATGTTTATCTACATAAACCCTTTGGTAAGTAAAGAAATTGTAATTGGCTCACCTGATATTCTCAGAGCCAAACGTATGACACAGATCACCAGTAGCTGAAAAAGTTCAACTGTAATCACCATGGCTGAAGTTGGCATAACCAGGAACCAGTAAAGGCAGGGTTAACTACATTTCCATAAAAATAACAAATAGGTTTTGCTGGTGGTGTTATTCGCTTTAAGTGGTATCCACTATATAAAACGAAGTTTGTCTTAAGCATGTTCAAAAATGTATGGCCAAAAAAATCTAATAAGACCTATAACATCAGCAACAATTCATTTATGTATAAAACCACACAAATTCAAAACAGAAAACATTCTATGGCCTCGTGTCAAACAAAGCCACACAACAGAGAATGTACAAAGGCATAACAGAGCCAGACTGGCTCACTCAGTGTTTCCCAACATTGGTCCTGGAGACTCAATGTCCTGCAAATTTAATTATTTTCACTGCTGCTACCACCACACTCGATCCAACCTATCCGCTCATGAAAAACCTTCTATTGGGCTGTTGCTGGTTTGTGTAAGTAGGGAAACACTCATATGCAGGACATTGTGCTTTCAGGACCAGAGTTGTGATGCGGTTTTGTTTGTAGAGTGTTGGTGTGTAAAAACACATTCTTTACAGCACCTTAACTCAGTGCTTCATGCTGGACTAGTTTACATTCTTGTTTCAAATATCAAAGCACTGTGCATGTTTCTCCAAAGCATGCAATGTCACTACAAAGTCTAGGAGCAAAAATACCAAATAACGAATTACGAATCACATATAAACTTGTGCGATGTATTGCTCTTTAAGCGATCAGTTCAGTGTCAGATTTACTTTGCTTAACGTGCTGATATCAATCTCCAAATATCCAAAGAACGTTCACTCCAGAAAGCCCCAGATTGACTCTCCTGCAGAGAAAAGTAAAAATGAAAAACATTTAGGTTCTTATCTAGTTCAAAGCACTGGGCACCGAGACAGTTCCTCAAGGCAACTGCTGACACAGAATAGTTCATCAGAACTCACCCTAACATCCCAGACTCCTTGGTTTTGATGATGAAAAGGAACATAAGGACTGTGTGGAATAGGTTATTCCTGCCCTGTGAATGGCATCACACAGAGTATGAGTGAAAGTTAAACATCAAGGACAGCCAATCCAGGTAAAAACGAAGGACAGCCAATACAGGCACAATAAGAGGTGCAGTAAGAACGCACTTTACCTTAGGAAGGCTGTAAATATGGCCCTGGTAGACAAGCTGATAGTGTGGTGGGTTGGTGCTACTTTGGTGGATGCAGAAGAGGTTCTCATTGGAAAGATCTGTTTGAACAGCACACAGATACACATGGGTTTGGGTTTTTTAAATAATGTATATATTATTGATTCTTTGTAAGTGTAGGGCCTAACCTGGTTTATTTGGTGTCTGAATAAAATGCTGAGATGTAAAGGTTTTCCCATCTGGGTATTTCGGGTGGGGAGGAAGCCTGGAGTCCAGGTAGGTACACAGAATATGCATAAGGACCTGCAAAAAAACAGGTAACATACTGATGAACCACACCAGGCTAGAGTGAAATGTGCACTGTTTTTTGTTTTGTTTCGCTATGTTTTAAGTCTGTTACACTATATGTACAAGGTGGAACCCGAGCTTCGCCAATTCATCTCTCTGGACACCTGTATATGACAAAGTACACTTTGACGTTGATACACAGATTTATTTCAAATATACAGGCTGATAAACAATAACTCGCACCTGGTCATGGCTAATTTCAATCGGAATTACATTTTTACTTTTAAAAATCCAATTATATTTTAAGGCACAGAATTCTCAGTGTGATGTAGAAATATAAATATCACCACTCTACCACATTACTGAAGTTCCTTAAACAACAGGTGTCATGCAAAATACATGGACACACATACTGCATCCTAAACCACCAAGTGTGTATCACCTTCTAAAGAACTCAATGTGGTTTGAGCAAGTTGAGGCATTATAGTTACACGTTTGCCATGTCTTAGTTGATCAATTACATCTGAGAAAATTGAACACAAGACACAAAATGTATATTTAAATGGTCAAACTCACAGCAGAGTCAGTTGGGAGGTCTGTGTCCCATTTTCGGTTCTTCAGGTTCCCTCCCCCATTCCAGCGAAAGGAGCTCATACACCCACTGTGGGCCAACTCTACAGCAGGTAATTAAAAAGTATCAGCAACTTTCTGAGGGAGTATTTGTACAATATAAATGGTGGAAAGCCACTAACTATTTTTTGTAATGCAACAAGGTACTTAAATCTAACGACAATCACCTTTGATCCTCTCTACCAGGTATTCTTGGTTAGGTGTGATGTCCAGGTACTGCACTATGGCATTAAGGGTGGGGATCACAGAGGCTTTGACTACAGCAGCCTGTTTGAGACTGCTAATGCTGGCCTCTGGTAATGAAGAAGAAGATCAGACTGTAAAACTAAAGGTCATAAAGCAATTAAAGTATGGAAAATGATGTTGAATGAGAACATTACCTCCTATCTGGAGCTCTGGGCAGCCCATTCTCCTGAGCTGGCTGTTGATAGAATCTATCTCCTTCACCAAATGTACCAGAATGGTGTCATTTATCCACTGTCATGTGAGAGACAAACAAAACTGATTTAATATCCAAAGCCACAACATAGTTCTTTGAGGAAAAATGTGTTCAAGAAATGCATAACTGAATAAAAAAATATGTAGAAAAAAAGAAATATGTAGAAACTCACGTTTCTTAGTTTGGCAGTCCAGCTGTCTATGCTGTCAGTGACCACACGGCTGGTTGTGATGCGAGCCCAAACCTGAGGAACAATACAACACTTTGGTCTGAGACAAAAATGACAAACATTTATGTCTGGTTTACAATACAAGGCTGTAACAAATCCTAACAAAATACTAATTTAACTATGTTTTAAAATAGGCAAAGAGCATAAAGTGCTCTTCAAGTATATTGGGAATGGACATTTAAAATTTTTTGCCATTTGAATCAGCATTAAAAACAATAAAATAAAAAAAAATCAAGTATATAGGTCTCACACACCTCACAATAAGTTCTTGGTGGACACTATGTTGACAAAGATACTAAGTTTGTTGTACTAAATGTGGAAGTTTGGCTTATTTTTGGGCATACTAAATTATGTCAAAATGATGAAGTAATTTGACAACTAGCACCGTTAGAGAACAAAAAAGCTAATCTGGGCTAATCACGCATAAAAGCCACCTAATTGGGGAATTATTGCAAAACAGATTGAAGCAAATACAGAGTGTAATCATAATCCTTTTCATCATTAAGCAGTTTCGTGTAATAGTGAGATCATGTTCCCTACTCCAAAAATCTATTTTCCATTAATGCTTGCCATATTGACTGTTTGCTTCTTCTATGCTTTTCCAGTAGAGCACGGGTCCATGAGCTGACAATTTCTTCAAACTGTAAAAGATGTGATTACAAAAGCACAGCTTACCTCCTCAGCAGCTTGTTTGGAGCCAAGCTCAGTCTCATCTTTATGAGCAGAGGGGGCCTGTGAGCGACAGGCTGGCTGGTACTGGAATTTCCGCAAGCTCTGGGCGTAGTCCCCCACAGAACGGCTGTAGTTCCAGAAGGTTGGACTGTGTGATGGTGACGCTGACTCAGGACTCCCTGATGAGGAGTCAAAGACACATCCTCAACTTTAAGACTTTTAAAATCAAAACAGACAGTTAAAAAAAAAACCCAGATCTTTATGTGGTTTATTACACTGCATAACATCTATAAAATGGAAAAGTATATTGCATAGCCATCTAAAAATCTGAATTTGGCAAAAAAATTTGTCCAATCTTTTAGCTGTATTATCAGAAACCAAAGTCAAGTGTATTTGAGATTTATTGAAATAGGCCAGCAAGCATGTTATCTGAACAATTACATTTTGGTAAGGATGAAAAATAAATTTTGTTCCAGCGCATTCCTTTAAGTAAAAGAAATGATCACGTATTATTTTTGAGGGGTCTGACATATTGAAGGCTTTTACCAAGTTGACTCCGATGACTTTTTTCCTCCTCAGAGCGAAGGAACTTCTCCAAGCTCTTAACGTCATCCATGTAATCTTCCTTCCCTCCTGGAGAATTGAAGACAGAAGGGGAAGTACGGTATCGTGACCGCAGGCTGGTGGACTCCACTGGACCCAGGCTACTAGGGTAGGGAGAGGAGCTGGTGGATGGACTGTAGTTCAAGACCTAAAGAAACAGATCAGTGTGTTTTTCAGTACAATTATTATTCCAATAACAACATTCTTAAAAGGCAACGAGAAACACAAATTTGCAAATTCCACCATCACATAACAATGAAAAACATGCGCACACACTTTGCCAAAGGCCACAGATGGAGAAAAGCGTCCTCCACTGCCTGGCGAGGATGGGCTGCTCAGAGGCGGGCTGTACCCTGGCACACAGCTGGGGGAGAACTTTGGGCTGGTGCTGGGGGGTCTCGCAGGGCTAAAACTGAGCACATTTTGTCCGTGCACGGGAGAGGACTCGGAAGGCACCGGGGTCTCTTTCTTCTCTGTCTTCTGGGGTGGAGAGGCCTGAATTCCTGCACACAACACAAAAGGCTTAATTTTCTGCAGTCCAGAGGAAGTAGAGAGGTAGTATATTTAATTCTATGCTTCATCTGAGGATCAGTTGTTTGTGTAATTTTCTGGACCAAAAAAAGTAAATACACTACACTGCATTGCCTATTTATAACATCAAAGCATATAAACAGAGATTAAGCGGAGTAGGCCAAACAAACAGATACAGATCAATAGTTTGTGAACCTTAGTGAAGATTTATTTCCAAATAATTATACCCTAAAACACCTATCCTCAAAGTAAATAAGGTGCACTCAATTAAACATGTCTTTTAATCGAGGAAAATGTTCCAATTACACATCTATAAAGGATAGATGTACGGTGCTATTTAAAAAGTATTTGCCACCTTCCTGATTTCTTAAGTTTTTTTTGTATATTTGTCTCTTAAATATTTCAGATTTTCAAACTAATTATATATCCGACAAGTACCCAAGTAAACACAAAAATCTATTTTTAAGTGATGATTTTATATATTTAGTAAAAAAAAACAAAAAAAACTAAAACTAAATCTATATGGCTATATGTTAAATTGTTATTGCTCCTAAATCTAATTAACGGGTTGTGCCACACTTAGTAGCAACAACTGCTGTTGGTTGTGATAACTGGGAATGTCACATGGCTGTGAAGGAATATTGGCCCACTCTTCTTTGCATATTTGTTTTAATACAGCCACATTCAACAGTTTTCAAGCATTTTAAGGTCTTTTTTTTTTACTTTTTAAGGTCATGCCACAGCATCTCATTTGGAATTAAGTCCAGACTTGGACTAGGCCACTCCATTTTTTTAAAGCCATTTAGAGGTGGATTTGCTGGGGTGTTTTGGATCATTGTCCTGCTGCAGAACCCAAATGTGCTGTAGTTTGAGGTCATAAATTAATGGCCAAACATTCAACTTTAATATTCTTTTGTAAAGCAGAATTCATGGTTCCATCAATCATAGCAAGTTTTTCAAGTCCTGAAGCAGCAAATCAGCCCAGACCATCACACTACCACCACCAGGTTTTACTGATGGCACGAGGTTCTTTTTATGAAATGCTGTATTACATTTATGCCAGATAACAGAATGCACAAAATTCAATTTTTGTTTCATCAGTCCACAGAATATTGTCTCAAAGAAATGGGGATCATCAAGATGTTTTTTTGGCAAAATAAAACAAGCCTTTGTGTTCTTCTTTGTCAGCAGTTATTTTTGTCCTTGGAATTTGCAATGAATGTCATTCCCCCCCCCCAGTATTTTTCTTATGGCTGTGTCATGAACACTGACTTTAACTGCGAAGTGAGGCCTGCTGTTCTTTAGATGTTGTTCTGGGTTCATTTGTGATCTCTTTGATGAGTCGTCACTGTGCCTTTTGTAGGCTGGCCACTTATTTTTCACATAGCGCCATGTAGGTTTTTTATTTAGTAAATAAAATCACCACTTAAAAACAGCATTTTGGGGTTACTTGGGTTATCTCTGTCTAATATATAAATTAGTTTGATAATCTGAAACATTTAGGTGTGCGGTGTTTCCCTTTCCCCAAGTGTAAATCGTCTGTAAAAATCTGATGTCCAAGTAATTTCTATGTAGAAATAGCAGAACTGTATATTATGTAGGTTTGTTTCTGTGAGGTCATTCAATAAAAAAAATTTAAAAATCCCAATATATGGACTTTGGAGATAATGGCACATTTTGAATACTACTTTTATACATCAAGCGCTTATTATAAATGTAATGAAATAATTTCTACCCCCCATGTCCTCCAATTCAGTTAGTTTGGGTGTTTTCACTAAAACATGTGTTTGAGCAGGAGTGTTCAAGCTTTGCAGTACAGCAGTGGAAAACTGCTACCTCATGCAAATATGTGTATTACAGTCAGTCATAATTACCAGAGTTCCGGAGACCCAGAAGCCGATGCTGCTCTGGACTGATAGCAATAGTTGAAGGAGCCATGGTGTACTTGAAGTACTTCCAAAAATCAAAGACTGCATTAAGGCTGAACAAGGAGGCCAAGGCCAGTTCTGTCAAATAAAACTAGAGTTAGAACCAGAAAAAAAAATTAATACTACCATATTTTATCTGAATATTTACTTACCTATGTACCATATTGGCCAGTATGTTATGTTATAGTATCTGCTTAGCAGCTTCCCTGACCTGAAAAATAGAATTTTATATAATTAATTTATATATTAAATATGTCCAACACACTGATTATTTATCAATTATAGTTTCAAGACATTCCCTTACATTTCTGTGTAAATCATTCCAGCAAGAGAGACGTTCAGAACTGCCCAGGCAAGGACAACCTGCCGTTCCTGCTCTTCCCTCCTCATCCTCATCGTTTTGTCGATGAGAGAGAACATGGCTTCTTTCTTTGGAGTCATGGGAGTCATGGTTGTCAACGCTGTGTATGTTGCAGAATAAAAATTAGGCATTATTCATTAGCAGCTCCGCAAAAAATCTTAACACACTTTTCCTTTTGAGGCAAATAAAAGCAATCAGCCAAGTCTGATAAATGTTTGTGTCTGCAGTTGAGCTACAGAAGGATTGGCAACACACTTGTTTCCTAACATATCTGGGATACATTTTGTGGAGTATTGGGACACACCTGTTTTTTGTGGTGTTCCAGTGAATGTATATCTTAATGCTTTAAAATGCCAACACTTTGCTTCTAAATTTGACAACACCAGTTTGGGGAAAGGCCCTAATCTATTCCAGCATGACACAAATCAACATCCATAATTACATGACTGGATGAGTTCAGTGTTGAGGAACTTGACTGGCCCGCACAGAGCCCTGACGTCGACACCATCCAACACCTATGGGATGAACTGGATCGGAGATTACGAGTCACGCCCTCTCATCCAACACCCGTACCTGACTTCATAAATACTCTACAGAATTAATGGGCACTAATTCCCACAGAAACGCACCATAGGCTCGTGGAAAGCCTTGAAAGAAGAGTGTGTGCTCTTATAGCCGAAAATGGGGGCGCTCTATATTAAAATATGTAAATTTGAATGCAGTGTCATTACAGTCCCTGCTGAGGTAATGGTCAAGCGTCCCAATAATACTTCTGTTCATATGGTGTACTTACAATCCAGAGGGAGATCTGAACACCTGCCAGGTAAACTCATACAAGCTATTCACCTAAATTCATCTACCCAAATCAACTCTAACGTGCTGGGTTTGTCGCATAACATTCTGAGAAAGCTGGTCCTCTGTTATGAAGCTCAAAGTAATTCAGATTCAAACATGAAAACAACACTGCTTACCTTCCTTAGCCTGCTAGCTAGCCTGGGCTAAATGATCTCCTATAACATTAATGGAAGACGTAAACCTGAAACTGTAAACGGCAGACTGTTTAAAAGACTGCTGTAGTAACATTAAGATGACATAAAAGCATAATTTAGATAATAACCAGAAGTTTATGCTTCATCTAGGCGCCAAACTGAGCAGCGTGAATTTACAAGCCAGTAACGCATGCGCAAGGCCACAGGCAATACAGACTTTTGAAATTTCATAATAAATGTCAAATTTTCAAAAAAGCAACGCTAGTTTCTACCACTTAACATTTTTAATCATTTTAATACAGTATTTAAAAAAATATTTAAATTATTTTTTTCTTAGTTTTTCAAACGTTTGTAATACAGTGAAACATGATTAGTATAAAGTGAAGCAGCCCCTTATATACACACATGAACACAGTGTGATCAATGTGAAATTATTTTCTTTGTAGTTAACCCTTTCACCAAGTGAAGCAGTGGGCTGCTCAGGGAACCGTATGTGGGGAAAGTACCTTGCTCAAGGGTCCTTCAGTGGCAGTTCTAGGATTCAAACCCACAACCTTCTGAATCTAGGGCTAATTCCAAAACATTTGGCCACCAGTGACCCCATAAGTGGTGTACATCATCAAAAAATAAATTCTTGAGATACTCAATTATTTTTTTTTAATTGTCAATATCATGAGGAATAGTAAGTCATTAATGCAAAAAAAAAATAAAAAAATAAAAAATTATATATAATATTCATGCTTGTGAAATAATATTTTAGTTATGAGATATTACAAGGCAGGGGTCACCAAAACTGAAAGCAAAGACATGAGTACCATACAAAGGGCTACCAGTTTGACACACTAGAACAGAGTTATATAAATTTAATGTATACTGTTTAAATGTTTTTTGAAAGATAATTTTCTTTTCTAATCTGTACAAATAAATAATATATAAAAAAGAATAATAAAAAATAAAAAAGAATAGCAAAATGATTGAATGTTTGCTGCTGCTGACAGAATTTTAGAACAGGTCAGTAGGCTACTCCTGTGTTCCTTGGGGGCATCAGTTGGTGACTCCTGGTTTATGGTAATAAGCCCGTGTTTGTTCATTAGGTCACCATGTTAGTCCCTTCCCAATTTAAGTTTTATTTTGTTTTCATTTTCCTGCCCCTTTATTCAGTTGTGGTTTCAATTACAAAGAAAAACAATGAACGGTAAAAAGCAGGTGTTTTTTCTAGACTGACTAGGGTAATCATGAGTCTTCCTCATAAATTCAGGCATGTGGTGGTCTTCAGATCTTTGGTCTTGGTGAGCTTGAAGTGAGAAGTGATAAATCTCATTCTTGCCACAGAAAATCTCATCCCATGTTTCACAGGACTGCTTAAACCATATGCAGCATAGAAGGTCAATCACATCAAAACTTCTGTATGCATGTTCAGCCTTACTCACATGCCCCTGAGGAGATGAATCGACTGTCCCCATACATGACCCACATCTTGCCCAGGGTTTTGAAAATAACTTTGTTCCATGGAGAATCCTCTGAACCGTGTGCGACGGCCCCTGGCAGCCTTGGGTCGATTTTTTTGGGTTGCGAAAATCATCATCATCGCGGGGTTTGCTTGGGGGGTGCGGCTGAAGTATTGCCTGGTCACCCCTGCAGAGCTGGTGAAATGATACCCTTCTAGCCTGTACAGCTTTCTCTCCATGTATTATTGGGAACTTTCTCGAACCTTCACTCTGGTCCTTTTTTCCCTGTAAAACCACCCGGTTTGGCATAATCAAGGACATCAGGATCACAGGGTACTTACTTTTCCCATCCTTCTCTGAGAGGTGCTGGGTCTCTTCAATGTTTTTTTTAACTCCAGGAATCGGTGGAAAGCGGGTACAGCTTTCCAATTTATTCGGTGCCATTCGAGCAAACTCATGAATTCGTGGACGGTGTCTCATGGCTTATGATGGGCTAAAATAAATTTAAATACAATAAATTAATCAGGAGTTCTGTATATACCTCCGTTTATCATAATGAAGAAAAAATAGTGAAACTATTACAATTTTTACCTCTCTCTTGATCCTGATCAAAGGGAACCAACCAAGTTGTATGTAAAGCAATATTTTTTAGTAGAACCAACGATTTATTTTGACTAGTTGAGTAAAGATAAAAATGTTAATATGAGCTAAAGAATAATAGGAGCTAAAAGTATAACCTCACTCCCCAGACTCCAGATTGCAGAATAATTTGCAACCAAAGACACCGACTTATTAAAGGAGGGGGCATTATGACGTCTAAATTTGGCTGCCCGACTTTACCCCAGTGATAGAGACTTACTGTAAATTTGAAAAATGTTGGCCATTTTTAAGTTGGAATTGCAGTTTAAAATGTCTGAGTGCTTGCACAATGGAGCTTTGCTGCACAGAAGGTCAACAGAAGTGGACAAAACTAATGGGATAGTGGGGCGAGATTTTTGTCTAATAAATTTGGGGGGTATGGCACACAAAGGGTCTGCTAACTAGTGTAAGGGAATACAAATGCTATATTACATGATATTTGTAACTACAATCTATTTTATCCATGATGACCTCTTGTCACAATTCTGCAACTCTGGCGCTTAGATGGTTAACACTTTACATTATGTCTGTGAATACCTGAATACCTGAATACCAGTTTCCGTCCTATTGCCCACAATATGGACGTACTTATAGGCGCGGATTAAGGGACGTCACATGCAGAGCACCATCTAATAAAATCTATTAGATTTTTTTCTTAGAAAAATGAATAAACGTGGATTTGTCTCACTAATTTAAAGGAAATATTTACTGACTGTGGGTGCTGTGCGAACATTCGTAATACGCTATGTGATCATTGACGAATCACCAGAAGGGGGTTATTCTAACTTCTATATAACACTCAATTGCTGAAGCTCATTCCGTGCATTTTTTCTCCTCTGCCCCACTGGGACTTTTCCTTTGAAGAGAAGTCAGGCTCGCGTGGTCACGTGTCTTCTTCGAGAGGACTGAACGGTGACTGCAGATGAAGGTGAGTGTTTATGACCCACGCAGATGTCTTATATACACTGTGTTTTGGGAGACACCTGTTTTCCAGGGTTCGATCTAGATCCCTTACTTACAATGCAGTTGTAAGTAATGCTTCTGCATACCGAGGGATTTTTGACAACGGCATGCTTCCAGCTTTGTGGACACATCTTGAGGAAGGTCCTTTTTAGTCTACAAAACAAAGAGACTTAAAGTCCTCCAAGAAGACTGTTAGAGCTTCAAAGGTGGGAGCATCCCCATGTTAAAGTTATGTATTTGAATGCAATATCGTTCAAGTCCCTGTTGGTGTAATGTTTAGGCGTCCCAACACTTTTGTCTACATAGTTAATATATATTAGAAGGTTATTGGTGGGGAAGTTCTTTTACGGGCAATGATATATTATATTTAATCTCTTGTCAGTTGATCAGTTTGTCTGGTAGGTTAAGCCAGGATTGTGTAAACGAAACTGCAAAAAATGCACAGTGAGTTAAGTGTTGGGGATAATGTCTGTGTTCCAAACTGCATAAAATCATAGAGGCAGTTGGTGGCCTGGTGCTGGTGGTTAGGGAGTTGCCCCTATTATGAAAAGTTATGAGTTCAAATCCTAAGACTGCTAGATGCACCACTGAGAAATCCTTGAGCAAGGTACCATCTCCATTCACTGCACTGTAAAATGTACACATCCAAGGGAAATTCATTCATAACTGTAGTATGTGAAATACAGGAGTGTTTTGTTGGGACGCAACTAATGTTTTACTTTGTCTTTGTTTTGTCTTCATTTTTAAAGATCGTCAGTTAGTCGAAAAGTGGACAGAAGATGAGTAACCCGCTGAGGGGAGAAGTTATCAGATTGTACAAGAATGTAAGTAAACGTCTGCTTTTGTTATTCTTTATTGTTTTCATGAACATAAAATGCTTTATGTTTTAGGTCACTGTACAATATGCAGTGGAAATCACAATCCTGTACAGTATGCAGTGGAAATCACATTCAGTTATTAATTCACAGATTAATATTAGTACTGATAATATATTTATTGTGGTGTTTTTTTTCTCAAAGCTTCTCTATCTGGGAAGAGAGTACCCCAAAGGCACGGCGTACTTCAGAGAGCGCTTAAAAACAGCTTTTATGAAGAACAGAGATGAGACGGATCCTGAGAAGATCCGAAAGCTGATTGACAGAGGCGAGTTTGTGATTAAGGAACTGGAGGCATTGTATTTCCTTAGAAAATACAGAGCCATGAAGAAACGCTATTATGAGCCGGAACACTGAGGCTCTTTATATCTGCGCACCTTGTGACTGGGATGATAAACAGAAGAAAACACAAGCTTGTGCAAGAATCATTCTGTATGTCATGTATATTCCTGAATGTTCATCAGGTGATGTGCCAGTGTCACAGTTTTGGGTACATATATAATGTTGTGTACTGTGTCACATAGAGTGTATATTTGTCAGTCCTACAACTGGAGTGTCACTGCCCAGCACATTGAGTTTCTCCCCTGCTCACACCTGGCCCAAACTAGTGACCTAGTTATTAAACCCAACAAGTTGAAACAAGGGTATTAGAGCAGGGCAGTGGTACCAGGGCTGAGAACAACTTGTATGCCTCAAAGTGGCTAATCTGGTTTCATGGTGTTTTGAGTGGTAAGCCAAATAAAATGTCAAATATCTGGATATTTGTTACTAGTTTTAACATTAGCACTCTAAAATACTGATTGTCCAAAAAAGATGTTCCTCAATTTATACAAATGGATTCATTTTGATAGCCTTTTGGTATGTAATTAATCTTGTAAATAATGTTCGTGTCTGTGTTCAGTGTTGTTGGACAGAAGCTAATACAGAAATAAACACACATTTGTATTTATTCCTTTTCCGTTGAATACACCATGTTTATATGCTGAATAACACAACTACAAAGAGAAAGTTATTCATTATGAGGCCTTTAGGATCTTCTGGAAATACAAGTCTGATGAAATTTGGTTTCAACTTGGTCTCATAGGTTGAACCACAGCTAATTGTCACTTATAGTGTTCTCACCAGGACAAATAAGGCCTCACTCACTCTGCTTATTGGTAGCACAGACCCTGAGAAGACTCAAAAGCTGATTGGTCAAAAAAGTTTGTGATCACAGAGCTGGAGGAGCTCCATTTCTGTTACAAAAAAGAACCACGAATAAACATGGTTATCAATTATACATGGACTTCTCCATATTTGTCCCATGTTTGGGTCGCTTTGATATCTGTCTCATGAATAACTGCAATTTATCTGCCATCAATGTTTTAGCATTTTATTAATATCTTGGCTGGTTGCATATGTAAGGGACATTAACGAAGAGGATAATTTTTCCTTGTTGGGTTGGGTTACTGGGATAGTAATGTGAACAATCCTATGCAGGAGCTCTGTGGGACTGATCTTTGGCGATGGTTAGCTCAACATCACAAAACGCAAGGTTGGTTTCACCAGATCTCTTCTGTTCCTCCCCAACTAGGTCGAGTTTACCTGTATTTCCTTTGGCCTGGAAACAAAAAGCATAATGCAAAACATGGGAATGTAACTAAAGCATTGGGGCATGAAAATTTTACTGACCTTTTGCTTTAGTTTCTTGTAAAGCTTGTAGCAAGTTAAATCCTCCTTCTCTACTGTCAGGCCTGGTTCCAGCTTTAGCGGCCTACCTCCTATGAATGCAAAAAAAAGTTGTTCAAAATAAAGGTACATCTGACCTGGTCTTATTAATGATTTGAAAGCAATTCTTACCTGACAGCAGACTGATGCTCAGCCCCACAAATATAGTAACTAAAGTCCCCATAGGGCAGAAATACAGGTAAGAGAGGGAGTACCAATTTTCAGCTAGCAAGGGCCTGTTAAAACAAACACAGGGGTTTATTTCTTTGAGTAAGATGCTGACAGAAGTCACAGTTGCATCTAATCTTAGATTAAGGAATCCTCACCTGTCTAGGGCTGGGTTCTGCTGGGCAGAGGCGATGGGCTCTGTATTTGCTGAGTAGGTCCAGTTCAGTAAGGCATCCTCAGCTATGGTGAAGTTGCAGCCATATGTTTCAAGAGCAAGTGGTCTGGTACTCTCGGGTAGAGGCCGATAGATTTGGGCCCCAATACACACCCACAGTGACATCGTTAGTCCAGCGACCAGCCCTGCTAGTCCTCCCTGCAAAATACATATATGCTCTATGTTAGAATGTTAATTAAATATACACAATGAGTCTTCTTTGGCTCTCATAAAGGAAATATAAGATATGTAAACTTTGTCGTCAAATTAGTAATTTGCTGCTACTTATTAAACTGTAATTTAATAAATTCTCTTTTACTGACCAAAGCATTTTGTGCATATATTTCTAAAATTCCAGGGCGTTAATAAGAAAAGACTGTAATTGTGTTTCCTTTCTCCATGTTGCCTCCATTGTTTGCATGCATTTCTAAAATGGGATGAATAATAGTGTTGGCAAAAGGAGTAAGAAGGGCAATATTTTCTGACTGACCTTAGAATTGGCAGAAGGGAACAGAATGCCTAAGGTGAAGAGGCCGAGCAGAGGTCCACCAATGGTGCCAACAATACTGATAGCAGCCTGTAAGAAGGCATGCACAGATCAGAAAAAAATGATTTAAATGAGACAACAGCACTGTTTGTGAAGTGACTAACCTGAAGCAACCCGCCCATTAGGGATGCAAGACCTGCCATCCCAATGCACACCGCCCCATACAAAATGCCTGTGAAAGACAATGTGTAAGAAAAAATTCACGTGTATTACAGAGAATGACCGTTCCTTATAGTTTGATTGTTCTTACTCAGTCCCTTTGATGCCCAGGAGAGTTGTTGCTCTGACAAGCTGAAGTATGGTCTGATCAGGTCTGCAACAGTCACTGCAGCTAATGCGTTCACGCTGGAGGACACTGTGCTATTATCAGTGAAAACACAATCAATATCAGGGAAGAGTGTTACTGTTCTTAAACCCACGTTCCTCCTGGCTGGGTGGGTGGACCGATTGTGTGATAGAGGTCTGTGGAAGATCTCACCTCAATGTGCCACTGTAAGCAGCAGCCACGAACAAGCCAGGAAGGCCTGGGTAATCCCTCAAGATATCCAGCACTAGGTATGGCATCAGCTTCAAAACAGGAATAGAAATATGAGAATGTGCCAATCTGTGCCCATTCAGTTTTCATTTGTGAGCGCAGGCACTCATGTTGGATGAGAAGTCCTGGCCTTTTTACTGCTGAATGGGACAGATAAGATAAGATATCATAAGATAAGCCTTTATTAGTCCCACAAGTGGGGAAATTTGCTCAGTATGGCAGAAAGTGGACAGAATAAAATTAAGAGTAGCATAAATAAGTGTAACAGTACGATAGGATCAAAATAAAGATAATAATACATAAAAATACTAAAATAACAATAAAAGATAAAAAATAACTACTAAGTTAAACTTAAACTAAGTATTAATATATAGAAATGTTCTATACATCTATGAATATAGAAGTAGCAGACAAGATTGCACATCTAGCTGGTATTTCAAAAATTGATTTGTTGCAAAGGTGGCATCCTACAACAATGCCACATATGGGCTCCTCAGTATGACCTACAGGGATGGGCAGTAAAAGTAATTGACTTTTGAATAAAAAAATATATATAATACTAAGGATAATATATTGGTACTTTTGAATGTTTCCTTGTGCATATGAAAGGTGGATAATATATCGGAAAGTTTTGCATTGATGTTAAATGAACTTCACATAAACTGTGACATTATACTTGAAACATTTTTTTGGATTCTCCCAATGGGGAAATGAACCAGATCTGCATTATCAATGACACTGAATTAAAAACACTGCTGAACTATAATTTCACTGTGTGTTCTGGCAAAGTTCCTTTCACCGATGTCTTACCTGATCTTGAGCAGACACCTTTTTAGCAGTCCATGGGTCGCAGTTCTTATAAACAGAGTACAAACACAATCCACAAAACACTGAACACAGATTAATAGCCCAGAGAGACACCAAGTTCACATACAGGGACCTAGACAGAGATATAGTGGGTTATTGACTGTTAACTCACAGTGCATCTATTTGGTTCTAATAAAAGCGTACAACATACAGATAAACATTGTTTTGTGTTGTGCTCACATTCTGGCATGGAACAGGGACTTGCAGGACACATATCTCTGCACCTGAGCCTGGTTGATTCCGTAAGCACTGGTCCAGATGAATGTACCTCCGATCAGGATGGTCCAGAATGTGTGCCTCCGAAGAGGGTTGGGATCAAAACTAAGAAAAAAAGGTAACACATAAGGGCTAATTTCCCTACAGAGGGTGTGCTGTTCACACGTTATGACTCATAATTTAACTCACTCCCATAGGTTGATTCTGCCTCCCTGGGAGGAGTCATCGAGGATTACTGAGACCCCGCCTCGTATCAGAACAGACTGGATGATGACAGCCAAGAAACCAGTCAGCATAACGAGCACCTGTACCACATCTGTCCACACCACTGCCTTCAGACCACCCTACAGAGATAAAGATGCAGTTTTACTGTTTTTAATACTGTTTTCCCTCTTTAAAAAATAGTTTGGTGGAAAAAAGTATGCTTTTCACAGTTATAATTACACTGATGCAAAGTTATAACAGTGTAACTAACAGGTAAAGGAAGCTTAAGAACAAACAACACTGTAAATGTAAGAAGACACTTGCCCCTGAATATAATCCAGGTTATATCAAGGACTATTGCATAGTGTATTGAGATCTACAACAGCATTTTAGAACAAAACCTTGTTTTTCCAAAAGGGATCAAGACTAAATATTTGTCAAGAGTTTTGGACTATTTAGACCACTGTGCCTGATCAGTTCATCATGAAAATGTCCTAAATTTAAAAAAGCAAGGCAGTTCTACATTATGTGAATTTTTTTTATGCATATACCAGGTTTGACTCATCCACATCAACAATTTAGATTTTTCATGTTTAATCCATTATATGGATTTGTATCCTCAAACAGTAAAAGAAAATAAAAGAAAACGAAAAGTAAGCAAATATATATAAAGTTTTTTCATCAAATATATACTTTTTCAAATTTGCCCCCAATTTTAATCTGGCCCAGTTCCACCCATTAGCAAAGACTCCCCAGTACACAACATCACAAAGACTGGCCGGGTGAAGGCCCTGTACAAAAACTTCTTCTGAAAAAATAGAGGAGAGCCATCATAGAGCCAAACAATTTCACAACAAAGGAACAATAAACAACAAAAGTCCCTCAGGTGTGACCTTACCAAGGTGCAGTAGAAGGTGCAGACCACTCCAGTGGAGACCACGGCTCCCCAGAGGTCTATGCCAGTGACTGGAATGAACAGAGACGAGTTCACTAGCCCTGAAGTCGCTGTAATGTTTCAAGTGCACTTACTGCCTCACATCTACACATGAATGCCATGCTTGGATTCTCTCCAGTGTTTGTGTTCAAAATCATTAGAAGTGTAATGGTACGACTCAAAAAGCTAAAAAAATAGGGGGAAAGGTACTTTAATTAGTTATACTAATGCTGAATCATTCCATTTATACTGACAAACATTTTATATTATTTATTGAAATATTTTGATTAACAGCAATAAGTATTACTTTGTGTGTCCAAAATGTTGTTTAGCAAACCTTACTATTAAAGAACATTTACCCAAATAAATGAAACCCTTAGTGCTTTTTGGTTAAAACTTGACAGTGTCTTTTGCTGTTCTGGTCTGGAGAGAGACACTAGAATCTGCAACCTTGATTAAACAAGCTCCCAAACAGGTTTTGAACCTTTTATCCCACATAATCTTTCATTCTGGAATTTTACCTGAGAGATCTCCTGCATGGTAAAGTCATGGACACACCACTCAGCCTGGATGTAGACCAGCCAATGCTCAATTTTAGATACATGCAATGTAAATAACACTTAAAAATGTTGTTATGCCAACCTACCTTGATTTAAAGCCAAAGCTGGGGCGTAGATAACCAGTCCAGTGTACAGTAACTAAAAAAAATTAAACTTAGTCACGCTTTATTTCACAGTTTGACGAATTGCATTTCAATAAAGACTGTTGCCATTGAAAATGCTCACAGTTTGAATGATAAAGAGCGCTGTCCCAAACAGCCGGGTTGCTTTGTTGAACCTCATTTCCAGGTACTGCAGGTAAATGGGGTAAATATAAATGACTTTATAAGAGCTCCAACCAATACTAATGGTTTTGTAATGTATAAAATATTGAACATATCTGTGAACCATTTCCATTGGAATTAAATATTGATTACGTAAACACAATTCTCTCTTATATTTCGCTTACTGTAGGCAATCATACGTTTATTAATGTGGAAATAATACACACATTTGAATTAAAAGTCAGTGCATCAGTGTAATAGGGGATTCATCCAAACTGCTCCATTACATGGAAAGAATATTGGGAGGCTGACTGGAACACCAACAGGGACTTTAATGAAACTGCGTTCAGATACATAGACTTTAATGTGACGTTGGTCCCCCTTTGCAGCTGCTATACTGCTCTGGACTCCGAGGATAACTAGATAAACCATGAATGCCCTGCAGTGGCATATAGCTTTGGTTTTATATTTGATTCAATTTACTTTTGACGTAATTATATACATTTTTCTATAATTATGTGATTTATCGCCATTAACATTTTTGCATTAATAGATACATTCACACACATATATATGTAAAGTCTCACCTCATAGGTGCTGGTTATTCCCAGCCTGTAGAAGATTGGGAGAAAAAGTTCAGAGCTGACTCCCACCATGAGGACAAAGGAAAGGCAGGTGAGGACGAAGCTGGCCCCATAGCAATACACCTCCACTGGGGTGCCCAGCACGGTAATGGCTGACATGAAACTGGCTGTAAGGCTCAGAGCCACTGGTACTGCCGTCATGCTCCGGCCCCCCACCAGAAAATCCCTGGAGCTGTTCTGTCCCCCCTGAGCGAAGGCATAATACACCCCAATGGCTGCAGAGATGACCAACATAAGAGTGAAAACTACATAGTCCCATGCAGTGAAGGTTGCTGCAGGTGCTGGGTTCTCCAGGTTTTCCATTGTGCTCTGCTGCTTTTTTAATTAAAAAAATAGGGTTTAAAAAATTTTTCCTCTGTCACAGATGCTGGGATCTGTATTTTAAGAGACGTGATGGCTGCTTCACTCAGATGAAACTCTGGCCATGTGAGAGGAGCCTGTGAAAATATCTGAGGACCGTTCTGTTTGACTGGGAGCAAGAAATGCCCTGGACAGGTAACACACCTCTTCGCCTGCCTGAGAGCTCAAATTGTTTTCTGGCCAATGTGTTGAGGACCTGCCAGCAGTTGCTTGACATTCCACACATTTCTCAGCAATATCAACTCATCTGTGTTTCCACTTATTGTGTCAGGCTAAAAAAAATACACTTGAAATAAGGGTAACTTTAAGTGGAATCATTGGGGCAGCTGGTGGCTTGGTGGTAAGGGAGTTGCCCCTGTGATCAGAAGGCTGTGGGTTCAAATCCCATGACTATCAGTGGCACATCGAATGTACCCTTGAGCAAGGGACTGTCATCACACACTGCACCCCGGGTGCTGTCTTGCAGGTTGCCCACTGCTTCAGGTGTGAATGCGTTAAATTCAGAGAAAAAAATTTCAAAGTGTGCTGTGTAGAGTATGACTTTAAGGGGCCATGTTACCTTACTAGCACAGGTTTCCTTTTTTAAGTATTTTGTATTTTTATTCTTGTAATTTGTTTTTGAGTGAATCATTAATATCCATTGTATCAAAACAAATCCAAAAGTCCAAAATAGGAATACAATTTTAATTTGTATACAATCTTCAGGATATTGTTAACAGGTTATGTCAACCATCAAAACTGAGAAACCAAAAGTTAATAATAATAATAATAATAATAATAATAATAATAATAATAATAATAATGATAATAATA